>JAOVVA010000010.1:9748047-9762161 GCA_028565275.1 Leiocassis micropogon
AGAATAACAATAAGACATTGAAAAAAATTTTTAATAAATATATATATATATATATATATATATATTTATTTATTTATTTAAAAAAAATTCAATGTCCTATTGTTATTCTTATTTTTAATTTTTGCACTTTAATCTCTTCAGAACTACGTACTGGTAGGCACTGCACTACTTTTATCTGTGCCCACTGTCTGGCACACTGTCTTTCACATTTATATATCCTTATGTATCCTTACTGTATTTTTTTAGTTATGCATAATCTTGTATAATATGTAGTTCTGTGTTGTTTTATCTAGCACCATGGTCCTGGAAGAACGTTGTTTTGTTTTACTGTGTAGTGTATAACTGTGTATGACTTTTGACTTTGACTTAAACTTATTTGAGAGTATTTCCTCTGCCCGTATTTAGAAATAACTGACATTACCTTTGTGCCTTATAGTCGTATTGATTATGTATGCAACAGAGCAGTCCTGGAAGTCTTAGTGGTGGTTAGATACTTCATCTATGTGTCACCAGGCTAATGGCCAAGTACAGGAAAATGGTCTGGGTTGTATTAGAGCTAAGAGTGGGTGGGTGTGGTGTTGCTGGAGTGTGAGAGGATAAAGGGGCCAATTGGAGAAATGTTTTCCCATATTTATAATTTCTAATAGCTGCCTTAGTAGAACCATTCTTTATTTATTTTAATAATTCATCATTTCTTTTTTTTATATAATTATGTTCCCCTCTGAGTTTCTTTATAATTGATGTGCATAGACATTATGTCTTCAGTGATTTATATAAGTTATATATAAGTTAATGATTTATATGGTATGCTCAACCCCATCTGCTGTTTTTGGGGTCTGTTTAGGGTTTTGGGTCTCAGTCCGCGGCCGGGTCAAAGGGCGCAGTAGGGACGCATAGAGGGCGCTCGTGAGCAAATTCTTGAAGCTTAAATTTAGAAATAGGACACAGTGCCGCCTCGAGGACTCCGCAGGCTCGCGCCCAACGCAACAGCGCCATTTGGGACAGGGCGAAATTGTAAAATGTTGCACTGTGTCATCGGAAGAAATGTGAATAAGATGCAGGTTGAGTCATATACATGAAGTGCGTACCTGTATTGTCAGGAGTGTGTTTCAGATTTTATTGGCGATGTATGAAATGAGAGATGGTTTGGATACAAATGTGTAGTTAAATAGTGAAATAAACTTCGGGTTCGTGTTCGGGTCGGATTCTTATACTATGACAGTACTAGGTGTGTCTGATTAGTGCGCTTTCTTAGCTGGTGTACTCCTCTGACATACTGATGACTGGAGTAATTAGAGTGCACACAGCTCTCCGGTCCCCGCTATGAGTCGCACCCGGAGTTCTGCTGCCGGTGCCAGCCATCCCCGCGCTCTGATTGGCTGACAAGCGCGTTCCCTTGCTCACGTGACCAAGCCTCTTTCTTCGAGCGGAGCAGCCTGGAGTCAGGCTCAGTCACTAGCAGGGAGGAGGAGACCGAGAGAGAGCGAGAGCGCGCTGAGCATCTGCGACCCAGATACACACAAACACACATCAGCGTCTGATACGGACCGGATGAAGGCACTGTTCAGAGTCACGTGCTGTGTTCTTGGGAGATACACGCACGGAAGTCTGTAGGAGCACGACAGGAATGCCGCGTGAACGGAATGGAGGCAGTGGAGTGACTGAGTGAGTCGTTGTGAGGCGGGTGGACCCGTTAGAGATGAGGGCGGCGTGGGCAAACTTGGCGGCGCTGCTGCTGCTTTGCACTTGTGCTGGGCTTCTGCACTTCTGGAGCGGGTTGGAAAAGCGGCTGGACAGGAACAAGCGTAGCGTCTATCCCGCCTTTCCAGACCCATCTCCGGACCTTTCTGGAACTTTTCGGGCTTTACTCGCCGTCCCGACCGGTTCCAGATTACACCCAGTTCATAACAATAGCGACGCTGTTAAAGATAACGGACACCGGTTTGAATCCTCAGAGCGTGAGAGAAACCAAACCGAGGAGCGGTTCATAGAGGACGGGATCTTCTGGAGTCAGCATCTCGAGGACGATATGGCGAGGGGTTTCCTAGAGGAAGAGGCGCGCGCGTGGAGGCAGCGAGTCCGCCGCGGCCGTGTAGTGTCCCTGGAGCCGGGCTGCGGCAGGACGTCCAACCAGCTGGCCACTTTCTCGGACGGATCCCGTGCGTGTGTGCGTTACGGCATCAACCCCGAGCAGGTGCAAGGGGAAACGCTGTCTTATTACCTAGCGGCTCTGCTGGGGATCACTAACGTTCCGCCGCTCGCGCTTCTGCGCCTCGACGGCGAGCCGTGGACGCACGTGAGGCGGCGCATGGAGGCGCTACAGTGGACACCGAGCGCCGTGGTGTCCCTCAGCGAGTGGGTGGCCGAGTTGAGCCCGGCAGACGTGCCTGCTCCTTTTCACCGCTCCGGCCTCGGGGTGCGACCCCTCCAGTCCGAACTCCAAACCAAAACCAAAGCGGAGCTGCTCGAGCTGGTGCAGTGGAGCGACCTGGTTGTGTTCGACTACATCACGGCCAACTTCGACCGGCTCGTGAGCAACCTGTTCAGCCTGCAGTGGGACGCCAAAGCCATGGAGAGAGACGCGAGCAACCTGCTCAGGACTCCTCGCGGCAGCTTGGTCTTCATCGACAACGAGGCTGGACTAGTGCACGGCTACCGCGTGCTGGATATGTGGGAGAAGTATCACAGCGCGGCGCTCGGCTCTGTGTGTGTGTTCAGGAGGAAAACAGCGCGGCGCGTGGCGGAGCTGCATCGGCGGAGGGACACGCGCGCGCGCCTGCTGCAGCTCTACCGGGACAGCGAGCCTTTAGCGCCTGAGCTCGGCTTCCTGTCCGACGAGCACGCCAGGATACTGCAGGACAGGATAGACAGAATTCACGATCATATTTTGCACTGTAAAGATAAGCACGCAAAACTGTAACGTTTTTGTCTTTTTGTTTGTTTGTTGTTGTTTTTTTTCCTCGCGTGGATCATGCTATCACATTAGTATGGATAAGGATTGCTAGTTACCAAGGTGACCATTCCACCACGCGACCCGTGAACTGTGTTCAGTGTGACTTCTGAATATCTGGACTAGCTACCTCTTGTAGGGACAAACCTTTAAATGTGGCTGACTAGGCTACTCTTCTTTTTGTATATGCGAGTACTTTTCATTTTTAAAAGTCTTAATTTAACAGGAAACACAATGCATATTGCTTGTGATAGAATGGTTCTTGATGAAAGTTTGTCATAAACACACTGGAGACAGACCCAAGTGCTGATGTATGCTGCTTCTGTCATTTTTGTCTTTTATTAATAGGGATGCACTAATCCCAGTATTCCCATTTAGAACAGACTTAGAATTTTTCTTTAGAAAGGTCCCCAATGTTGGTTCTGCCCTGAAGAGTAACCATGCAACTTTCTGCAAAGTTTTGTTGCCAAGTTTTGTGAAACATGTAAAACGTGATGGCAGTGCATTTTATGACATGTTGTGTCCTATGTTTATTGCAAGTTCTGTCTGTCTTAGGCCAGTGAAATATGCTGTAAAATACATCAGTGGCTTAGATGATAAAATGCATCAAATATGATCTAGCCAGATTTGATCCAGCATTTTAAACAGTTTCAAGCCAAAAGGCAATACTCTGTACTGGATGGATGAATCACTATTTATTGGACTATTGTACTTGATAAACAGGTTACATTTGGAATAACATGTTTCTAAACTTACCTGTAATTTAGTCACACTACTTCATTTTTTTCCATCAATCACTTTGCAGAGTGTGATGAAATGGTAATATTCAAACTGCTGAAAGGTCAGTGATTTATATAAAAGGACATCTTTGATAATCCTCCATAGCTTCACAATTTCATCATGGCCTTAATGAAGTGGTGGGATGTGCATTGAATTCAAAATGTGTTGTGGGATTTTACTTTGTGAACTCTGACTTCTATTTAACTAATTTAAATCACGATATGTGATAACATTCCAGTTCTTTTTTTATATTAAAAATGTGTCATTTTTACATGCCATTAAATCTAGTGAAACCAAAGTGTTTCACTATGTTAAACACTACAGCATTTGTGTGAAGTCTTCTCTCCCTACGCAGAAGAGATGTTTTGAAAGACGTTTTTCTCAGTTTTACAGTATACACTGGCCCTATTGTGACAATGCAATGCCATATTCTCAATAACTCGATTCATTTCATACTTCATATAAGGCTCCTTTCTTCATAGCACACATTAGAGGCAGGGCATGCACAGTGCAGTGTAATTTCAGTGCTCCATACACAATGCTCTTTTATTTAAGGGATGCTTGTATGTATTGCATTATGGAGACTGACTTCTTACTTTTTAGTCTGAAGGTTAACATCAGCATTGTAAATGTGCAGAGATCAGTTAACTTGGCTGATATCTAAGTGCATGTGGTGCTAATACCTGGTTCAACTGTCTAATGTTCAAAAGGAGTACGTCATATCAAAATGTAAAGGAGCTCTTGCACTTCAGGACATTTTATGTTTTAATGCCTACTCATCAGTGCAAAGATTTTGTGCACCATCCAGACTCTAAGATATTTGTACTTTTTAGTTTATCTGGAGCTGGAGGGAAATCTGTCTATCCTGGGTTGTGAGTAGAGGAAAAGTATGGAGATGCTCCTCATAAACCAGGGAAGGGATAAATGATCAAAGCTACGTTAATGCTTTCCAGTCCACACTCACATCTGTTTCAGGTTACGATGAGCACACTTGCATCTTTGTTGATTTCCTTTGGCCTTTTTCTCTCTCTTTCTTTTCCAAAGAATTTGATGTCTGATTTTTCAGAAGGTAAAAATGAACCATGCAAGGAGAAACTTTAGATTCAATAGAATATGGAACCAGGATTTTGTGACTCCCGGCATTATTGTATATATGCTTTTCTCTTGTGATTTTTTTTTCTTTGATTTTGATGTTTTTGTCAAAAGTTTACAAAACAATTGTTAAATTTCCATTTCTAAACTCAAAGAGAAACCTAACTATATACAGTAAGATTATTTCTTCCTGCCAATCACCACTCATTACCCAGAATGAACACAGGATGAAAACATAAGTTGTAGCAGTAGATTCTATACTTCCATACAGTCCACAACAGATACAATACCGTACAGAAGTTATCTTATAATATCTGGCCTTACATTGCATAATGTTTTAGCACACTGGAAAATCTCCAGTGCAACAGAAAGATAATATTCTGCCTTAAATCATCATACAACCTTAGCATTAGATAGCCTCAGCATTAAATAATACTGGTGTTAACTACATGCGGTGCACTTAATAACCTGGGAACTGAAGGTCAGCTAGCAGATTTTCAAGAAATGTATTTAAAAAAATATATAATATATTAAAATGTATTGCAAATTTGAACTGAAAATGAAGGCTTTGTTGAGCTGTAAATATAACTTTTGCTAGCGGAAAAGTCAAAACTTTGATGGCCCTTATGTCAAAATGGCTCTTCACCCAGATAAAACATTTCAATGCTTATGTCATGGTTGTTCTGTATATAGGGAGTGTTCTATTTTATTTTAAGACAATATGTACAGAGCAATTACTGCATGTGTTTTGAGTATACGGATGTGGAGCATCAGGTTTAGCACTCTGCTGGGCTTTTTTATTTTTGCAGCCAGGGATTTTTTTCCCCATAATGCGGTGTGAGTAGTTACATTTTATAAGAGTCTGCAGACACCAGGGATTACAGAACCCATGTATAGCTGAGTCTTTCTTATACACACACACACAATCACATGCACTTTACCCAGCATCTGGTCCGTGTTGTTTCAACTTGGAAAGAAAAGTTGCCTCCCTCTTTCTTTAGTGAGCCTTTAAAAATAAACCTTCAAGTATGCCTTAATAGCTCTGGGGGCTGAAATCAAAGACACCACTGGTTTGTTCGCACATGTGTCCCTGATTCACGTCTGGGCTTTGTTACAGCACGGCTCCCACCACGAAACCTCACAAACAAAACCAGTGTCCCTCAGACAGCCACTTCCCTAACCCCCCTGCTGTGCGACGTAGTCTGTTTACCACACACTCCCCCAGCGGTCACTATAGAGGCCAGGGCAGCCCATCTGGACTTTGTTTTAATGTCATGGCCTTGTGGCCTCTCTTCTCGTTCTTCCTGTCAGCAACGGATCTGCTTAAAGACAGCCTCAAGGCAAATCTGGCCTTTAAGGCTGTGGCTAGGACCCGCTTTATTGGGCTGCACTTGTGACCATAAAAAAGGACATTCTCAGGAAATGTTCTCTGCAGCAAAGCAGGAAATCCGGATGTAGACGGTTTGGTGCGTTTAATTTATGTTAAAATTGGTGGACCAACTGAGATCCCAGTGACTTATGCTATGCTATCCCAATGCTGCTCCAACAGTACACTCGGACTGTTCAGTACTACTCAAGCACACACAGACTGAGGAAGTCTCTTTATTTTATTAGCTGTATATTGGAGCAGGGAAAATAAATTCCATAGCAAAGGTACTCTAAATGTACTTGCTCGTTATTCTGGATGGCGCCCAGTCTGGAGGTATTCACAGCGTCTTCTCTGTTTTTCTCATGGCATGTGGAAGATAAACACATAGCAGACATTCCAGAGGAAGAAGATGTGTACAGTATATGCATTATCCTCAGGAAAGAAAATTCCCGAAAGGCTGAAGAACCAGCTTTACTGTCAGCTATAAACTTTACATCTGGCTTTTTCATTTATTCAAAAGAAACAATTAAAAAACACTTCTTCATGTCCTTATACATTTCTGAAATATTTTAATGGATATTTACTGTACATACACTACTTTAATGGTATGGAGCAATAAAAGCAATAGTGCATGAAGTAATTAAAGCGAGCTGAAATAGTGTTAGGAATAATATTATAAACTAATATGATTCAAAATCAAATGCACCTCTTTTTTTGATGAGCACTGTACCAGGGCACACGGCATACGAAAAGGCCAATCTGAAAGAAAAGCGTAATTAGCTTATAGAGAATGCTACCATGAGGACTAGAAGTTTGTGCTGCCAGTTTAAGTGCGCATTTGGCATTCTCTGAGCGTGCTGGACTGCAAAGCTTCCGTGCATGAGTGATTTGATCACATTGCAAACAGAGAAGAGAAAGACACTTAGTTACACTTGGATGGCCGGGACTCGGCAGACGGGCAAGATGCCACTCTAACGTAAGTTAGATAGCCAAATCTTTTAACAGCCTTACCCCTAACCGCATGTGGATTTAGGTTTTATTTTGCTGCAAAAAAAAAAAAAGTCCTCCACTCACACAGTGTCCTCATAAACAAACTCTGAGGCGAAGGCTGGCTTCCTCTAATGCACTTCTGCCGACTGCTGTAACAGTCATTTGGGATGTCACATGCAAAGAGCCCTACAAGGTATACGTGCAGTTGTAGAGATTTAGCTGGTAATCAGAAAAAAGAATAAGCAGTTACATCAGATAAGGTCAGATAAGAAGGGGTACACATGCTTGCTCTATAAAAATGCCAGGCACTCTCTTGTTTCAACAGGCCTAGTTTTTACTTTAAATGCAATATCGGTTTCTGTCTTTGTCCATCAGACTCTCTCTTTTTCAAATCAAATATGCTCATATACATACAGTAAGCCTATGGGTTTTGGAGGGCTTTCAAACAAACAAACAAATAGGTAAAACAAAAACAAAAAAAAATATCTGTTTTTGTATATTTACACATTCCCTCATTTATCTTTTTCTTTAAGTCATGCTGTAGATTAGACATGGGGTCACTTGTCAAAAACTTGGATTTTTGTTCCCATTTGCATGACTGACTTGGAAAACAAATTGTGTTGATTGACGCGCTCAGTGAATTTGCGTAAACCCTGGAGGGGCAAAGTTTGCTGATCCATCTGCGTAATCTTCAAAGAATCGTCTCCAGCACAAAGAGCGTGCTTATTTGCATGGGCCTCATCACTATGGAAATGGACAATTTCTTATGAGGAAATTTCTTATGAGGAAGTTGGGGTGGCGGTGGCGTGGTGGTGGTGGGGGGGGGGAATCCAGCTGGTATTATAAGTATGTTTCAGAACTTGAATAAGGCTGCACATGAATATTACATCACAAATGTTCTACAGTGGATTTATTATTCAGACCTGAGCCAGGTACGATCAATTTAAATGAACATGATGGCATTGTAGTAATCTATCATCATCATATGCCACCCATTCCAGCTTCTCGTCTTTAGGTAAACCTTTAAGTCTGTCATGTTCACCGTTTATTCTGAATAGAAATAGCATTCAAGCTTGAAGATAAGTGTCAACTTCGATTAAAGTGGAACGGAATATTTCTGTCCTCGTTTATATGTCATGTATTTCTATCTGGGTAACCACTACACACATAATCTTCATTAATTCATTTTCACTGGTCAGGGTCATGGTGGATCTGCAAAACTCACTACAGATAGCACATTGAATACAGTGCCCTGAAGCGATAAAGATAACAGTTAGAAGTTAAAAATAATGATACACGGTTGCTGCGGATTTGTCGGGCTGCAGATCCATGATGTGAATGTTGCATTCCACCACCTCCCAAAGATTCTCCATGGGCTTGAGATCTGGTGAGTGTCGAGGCCATGTCAATACAGCGAACTCGTTGTCAGGTTCACTAAACCAGTTTGAGATGTTTTTAGCTTTGTGACATGGCAAGTTATCCTGTTGTCATAAAGAGGTGGACATGGTCGGCAACAATACTCAGGTAGGCGGTGACATTTAAACGATGCTTGATTAGTACTAAGGAGCACAAAGTGCGCCAAGAAAGTATCCTCACACCATTATAGGACCAGCAGCCTGAAATGTTGAGACAAGCTTTCATGTTTTTTTTTTTCATGTTTCATGTTATTAATGCCAAATTCAGACCATGCAATATAATGTTGCAGCACAAATCAAGACCAGGTGATGTTTTTCCAATCTTCTGTTGTTTAATGTTAGTGAGTCTATGTGAAGTGGAGCTTCCTGTAGGTTTCCTGACAGGACCAGCACCCAGTGTCTACTGCTGCTGTAGACCATCTACTTCAAGATTTGACATGTTGTGGGTTCAGAGATGCTCTTCAGCATACCTTGGTTGTAACAAGATGTTTTCTGAGTTACCGTGCCTTTCTAGTGTATCAGCTCTGACCATTCTCCCCTGACCCCTGGCATCAACAAGACATTTTTGCCAAGAGAACTGCTGCTTACTGGATATTTTTTTTGACAGACCATAGAGGTTGTTGTGTGTGAAAATTCCAGTGGATCAGCAGTTTCAGAAATACTCAGACCAGTGTGTCTGGCACCAACAACCATGGAGCATGTTCAAAGTTATTTAAATCACCTTTCTTCCCCATTCCAGTGCTCAGTTTGAACTTCAGCAGATCATCTTGACTATCTCTTCATGCTTAAATGCGTTGGGTTGCGATTGGCTGATTAGATATTTGCATTAACAAGAAGTTGAACAGGTGTACCAAACAAAGTGGCTACTTAGTGTATATTATCTAAGGGCCAATAGCAAGTTCACAGTCTTTCAGATAAACCATGTTTTCTTCCTTAACACTTCTAATTAAAGGTATTTAACATTTCAGAAGCATTTGTGTATCCCGTTGTATCTTTGAGTGAGCACATAATTTTGTTTGCACAAAGCCACAGCAATGTCACCATTTGTATGTAAATCGCAATGTGTGCTACTTCACAGGCCGCTCATATCACAAAGCAGAATTCTCAGCATAAGGAAATGTCGCACTCGGCAAGTCATTGTGATGACAAGGACAGCGCTGCCACATGCATGGTGATTACAAGCTTAGTGTTACAGCTCTTTAACTACTCAAACAGAGAGCTCCGGTGGTTCACGTTACCAGCCTGCAAGCTCTAATCCCTCTTATTTGGCCCAGAGATGATTCTTTGGGGTGGAAGATAACAGCATGGAAGAAGGAATCAGACAGTGCAGATTAGGCCTGCGTGGGCTTGCTAATGCGTGCGCTCACTCAAGACAACATGCAGACAGGTTGGCGTGTCTTTAGATCTCCCCGTCAGGATCTGTTCAATGAGTTGGCAGCCGGGAGGCTGGAGTTCTGAGTCACTCAGAATCACAGGTCTCGTTCAGGCCTTCTCATGTTCTAAGACACAGCTGTTAAGGTACAATAGCGGGTGTGGTGGTCTACTTTGTGAGCAAGACAATGCTCTGTATAACGTATAATTGCTGGTGTGAGCAGGGATTTAACACTTTGGATTTTGCCAAAGGCTTGCACAGCTTGCCTGCACAGAGAGGAGACTTTTTTTCATGTTCTTCTCAGACGTTCTAATGCAAATTGATCTTTCTGTGTTTTTCCCCATTACAAAACCAAAACCAATTCCAAATAGGACAATGAAAACATATTGTCCTGTGGAGATCCAGATGGTGCTTCTAATGACAGAATCAATAAATCTAACCAGTTCCTTTTTATTTTTCTTAATTTTACCCTCATTTGCTCCCAGATTCTTCCCTTATCATACCACCAACCAGAGACAGCAATGGTTAACATCTGCTTCCATAAACTGTTTCTCTTGCTGCAACACACACTTTTAAGTAAACACTGCTATCTGTTCTATTCTGCATACTTGAGCTCACAGCTGTCCGTTGTGATTGACAAGCTAGCGCATACCATCTCTCTAAGCACAGACGGGTTTTTTTCTGTCATTTTACATAGTGTGTGTGTAACAAATCCACATTTGCTAATTGTTTGTTCCTTTTTTTATTGATATTAAACAGATTCCAAAATAATACCTATGACCTTTTATTCCACAGTTCAGAAATTCTCTCTCTCTCTCTCTCTCTCTTGCTCTCATTTGCCTCTGTATATAAACACTGCTGTTGAGTGCACCTCTGTGGATCAGCTGATTGTACGACATAATCAGCAAGGTGGCTGTAAAGACGTCTCTCCTTGCGGCGTGAGCTGCATTAAAAACTCCAGCCTGTGCGTGTGGAATGAGGCATATCCACAGCCCACACTCACCTGGGGAATTTTATCCCATTTTATTTTCACTTTCTTGCCCTTTCTATTTCTTTATTGCTTTTTTGTTTTATTGCTTTTCCATTCCTACATTTTCTACTTCAAAAGACAAATGCTGTGACATTACTGCAGAGAGAAATATTCCTGGAATAAAGGTATGAGAATTCATATTTTATACGCACATTTATCCTGAAACCCTACAGTTTGAATAAAGCTCTGTACCTGAGGAGCGTGACCCTTCTAGTCTCATTCACTGTCCACTTTATTAGGAACATCTGTACATCTATTCATTCTTGCCATAAAACATGAGCCGTGCTTCATACAGATAAAGATAAAAAAAATTCAATTAATCAATCATCAGAATGGGAAAATGAGTTGAAATATGATTGAGTGACGAATAAAAGTATAAATTACACTCAGACATTACAATCCAAAAGAGTTTGAATCGTATTTATTTGCAAATTCGAATTCCTCACACTTTCTATTTATGTGATTTTGTCCCAAAATGTTTTTACCCTTTGTGATTGATACAATGTGTGTTGTATATGTGCCTGTTTAAGGTGGTATAAAATGATTGGTTTATTATAAATGTTGACAATTATTATTATTATTATTATTATTATTATTATTATTATTATTAACAATAATAATAATATTATTAATAATAATAACAATAACAATAATAATAATTTGCTGCTGTCCATGGTGTGCCACGCCTTGTGCCCTAAGTATTCTGGGATAGCCTCCAAACACCCACGACCCTGAATACAGGATAAAGCGGTATAGATGATGAGTGAGTGAGTGAGTGAGTGAGTGAGTGAGTGATAATAATTATGAATTTGACTACAACTTCTTTAAGTATTTGACAACCGGAGCATTTTACAGAATTACAGACTTTGTTTAACCCCTTATTTCACTAGCTCCCTTATTTGGGAGCTAGTGACCACGAAGTGCTGTGTTTGATGAGTGACGTAAATCTTTACAGCTAGCAAGAGCTTGAATTTCACCCTTGTTGTTTTGAAAGCAATTGTATGCACTGTATCGTCGATGCAGGTGGTTTATTGCCAAATTCATGAGTTCAGTGTGAATTATCAAGGGCTTTGTGCATGTGTGTGGGTGGGGGCGGGGGGATAATACTTGGATTACATCAGTACTTGAAACAGGACAAATGGATGAACAACTTTCACCTTCGCTGCCGATCATTGTCATAATCTGGAAGGACAAGGTGCCTAGCAACACAATCTTAGCTCATCTAGGCTGTCCAACCATCTACACCATGGTGGGAATGTGCAAGTTGTGCTGGCTCGGACATATTGGCCAAATGCAGGAAGGAAGAATTCCCAATTCCCATGTGCTCTATGGTGGACTAACAGCCGGAAGCAGGAAGTCTGGCCTCCCTAAGTTCAGATATAAACAAATGGGCAAATGGGACATGAACTCCCTTGACATCAAGACATACAACTGGAACGAACTAATAAGTGAACGTCCCAAATGGCACAACATCATAAAAAGCCAATCCTCCTATGGAGAGAATGAGATAAACAGGAAGCATGAAGAAAATAAAGGTTAGGCGAAAAGCAGCTCCTCCCACAACTGGATCACCATCATTATGCTGCAACAACTGTGGCAAAGTCTGTTTTTTAAGTATAGCTCTAATAAGTCAGAGTCACTGTTGCCACTGACAACAGAACCTAATGAGCACATTTTAGTGGGCGGATCATGTCCAACAGAGGGCAAAAAAAAATTATTTGTATACAGTATGTGTGATGTTTGTTCGTATGTGTACTTGTGTTGGTTTACATTACGTGGTGTGTGTGCAGGAGAGGAAAGCAGATGGGAGGATTTAGGCTGAATCTCTTCAGGAATGTGGTTTGTGGTTGCGCTTCAGCGATAGTCCTCTCCCAGGTCATGACCTTTTCCATGTAGTGTTTGCCTAACCTTCCATCCCCCTCTCTTTCTTCCTCTCAGTCTCTGTCGTCTCCCTTTAATTGAGGATCCATGGGATCTCCATGGTCAATCAGAATTTCATGCTGCCATCATCACACACAGAGCTGATTCCTTCGGGATTCAGATCTTTTGAGCTTCTTATCAAAACAAACCTTACTTTAACTTTGGTCCCACAGCAGGCCAAATCTGATTTATTTTTTAAATCCGATTTTCATACCAAGTCCCTGCATTGCAAATTACAAATGACAAAATCTGATTTAAAAAAATGAGAAAAGCCACCTTTTTTTTCCCTTTTTTTTTTTTGCTCCAGGCTCCTCTCCTCACCTACCTTCTTGCTGATTTCCTTCTCATTATCTTCATGGATTTCGAGATGTCAAGAAATCAAATTTATGCTATGAAGAAAAAAAATGGATTAAATTGAGCACGATTTTTGTCAAAACCTCTTGCATACACAAAACGCTGAATCTCTCACTGGAAAAAATTATACACCTCATATTTGAATAATATGTGAGGACATATTAGGTCAAAAAGTGGATTTCATTATGTTATGTGCTGAAATGTGAACCACTGTGTGTACTCATATGAAAAAAATCACAATTGAAAAATAAATCCAATGTCCAACACATGGAAAATAAAACCACATGCTCTACCCGTGAAACATTAAAAATAATATGTATGGGGGGAAAAATCACCTTGAAAATAAAACCATACAAGTGAATTCATCTGAAAATGTGTGAAAAGTTTATTTTAAAAATTGTAAAACATGATTTTTCTATAAAATTATCTGGCATGTCAAAAATCAGATATGATTTGCTGATCTGAACCTTCAATATTTTTTGTGATTTAATATTTAAAAAAACATGCTCAACATGTTATCCATGTCTGAGCAACATATACATGTCTGTATGTAGAACTTTTTTTCTATTTTATGATGATTAACCAACCTCGATAGTGATTTACTCGAAGTGTTGCTTAAGTATAAAAAATATTTTAGTTAAGATGATGATGATGATGAAGAGGAGGATTTTTGTAGTAATAAAAGAATGAATATTAATATTCATCTGTTGAATAAAAGTTGTTCTTGTGTGTGTGTGTGTCTGTCTGTCTGTCTGTCTGTCTGTGTGTGTGTGTGTGTGTGTGTGTGTGTGTGTGTGTGTGTGTGTGTGAAAATACCAGTAGACTTCTGATGTAATCAAATT
>JAOVVA010000010.1:9770679-9790918 GCA_028565275.1 Leiocassis micropogon
TGCAAATGCACTTGACAATACTGTTCTTGCAAGAACTATTACAGAAAGGCTGACCTCTGTGCCTTAAAATAACAACTTACTGAAAATGAGGTTCATATACTTTTTCCACACATAGATATGTTATTGGATCATTTTACTTAATAAATATATCACCAAGTATAATATTATTTCTTTCATTAAGTTCTCATTATCAAAAGCTAATAATGTTTTAGGAGACATTTATGCATGATGAGTTCAAATTCTCTGTGAACTTGGTTAACCTCCAGCAAGAATTTTGTAAAGGCCCCATGAGTTAGATTAGAATGAGTTTAGAATATCGGATGGCATGGTGACTTAGGGGTTAGCACTTGCACCTCCAGGTTCTGGGTTCAGTTCCCATGTTGGGGTCTGTGTGCATGGAGTTGCATGTTCTCCCTGTGCTTGGTGGGTTTCCTCCAGGTACTCTGGTTTTCTGCAATAGTCCAAAAACATGCAGATTCGGCTAATTAGCATTCCCAAATTGCATGTAGTGTGTTCCATTACCACATGTGCAAATGTTGTCAGAGGTTCTACCACTGTCAAAAAAATTTGAATAAATACGATGGTCACCACTGGCCTCCCCAGTCCCTAGTTGAACTTCAGAGGTTCCAAGAAGTATGAATGGATGAGTGTTTAGTGGTTAGCATTGTCACCTTGCATAAACAGAGTTGAGGGTTTGAATCTCATCTCTGTTCTGTGTTTGTGGATTTTGCACGTTCTCCTTGTGCATGGTAGGTTTCCTCTGGGTACTCTGCTTTCCTCTTCAAAGTCCATGTACTGTTGGCTGACTGGTATTTCCAAATTGCCTGTAGTGTAAATACTTGTGGTTTTCCCTGAAATTTCTTTGTGGTTCTCCCTAAAATGAGGTTTTGAGGCGGGGATGTCTGTTATACACTCTTAGTAAAACTTTTAAAACTGTTACATCTGTTAGATTGTTCTTTGTTTTTTAATCATATTTCATTCATTTTAACAGTGGTTATTTAACATTTTTGGCAAGATTGTAACAACTTTCATACAGGTGAAAAGTAAATATAAAGACTAAAAAGTCTATATCAAGCAATAACTGGCTAACGTTATCTTGCTAACTTAGTTTATTATTGCTGTCCTGTGAAGCTGCACAAAGGAGCATGGTAAATGTAAGCTGGGCTTTATGTGCTGGAAAGATAAAGTAATGCACTATCCACTCACTCATCATCTATACAGTACCACTTTATCTTGTATATATTGTCGTGGGGGCTGAAGCCTATGCCACACATACAGTATACACACACTCACATTCACACACTATGGGGAATTTGGGAGTGCCAATTGGCCTATTCTGCATGTACTTAGACTTTGGGAGGAAACCGGGATACCCGGAGGAAACCCACCAAGAAGGGGGAGAACATGCAAATTCCATGCACACATACGCAAGGCGGAAATCGATCCTGGAGGTGCAAAGCAACAGTGCTACCCACTAAGCCACTATGCCGCCATGCATTAACTAAGTACGGATTAACATCGGCAACTAGAGCACACTTAACCAACTGTAGCAGCTGGCTTTCTAGCCTAAGGTAGCTAGGATGTCATTGTTGCTTAATTGCTGATACCTTTGTAAACAAGTATCCTAGATTAATAATGAACACTGCTTTCATTTAGCAGTCGCAGTTTGTTTTGTCTAATTTTGGAAATATATATATTCAAATGCAGGAGCAATGAGCCGCTGCCTGAAGTGGAGATAAAAACATGTCAAATATTTCCTCAGCTGAAATCTGCAGCAGTGCTTTCAGCTGATTTACTCTTTTTAATTACAATTAGTTACCAATAAATGTGATGTTATTATGCTTTGTTCTTGAACTTAACCTTCATTCACAGAGGAATTTGCTGGCTGTTTTTGATTTCTTTTCCTTATTTAATGTAAAAATGGTGAAAAGAATGGTGGGAGCAAAGTGTTAATCAGTTTCCATTTGACTGAGTGTTTTGAAAGGCACTATGATGTAAATGGTTTAAACCACTTAACTTTAGATAGATGCTAAATGTTCATATTAATGTTCATAATGATAGTAATGTTGTAATATCAAGATAAAATTGAGTTTTAGTTTAGGCAGAAACCTACAGTGAATGAAGATCTCTGAGTGCCCTGGTGCACTTTATCTGAAATGCATATTAGTTTTTTATTTGGTGAGCAGTTCCAAGGTTACCGATATGACCTTTAAATTCATATTGGTAAACAAAAAACATCAGGGCATGGAAAAGCTTAGTATCAGTGAAATAATTTTCACAACTTGCATTAACGGTGGCACGGTCAAGGCTTTGAGTCCTTCCTAAGGTCTTTGTGTGTGGACTCTGCATGTTGTCGCCGTTCTTGGTGAGTTTCCTCCACGCACTCCAGTTTCCTCCCAGTCCAAAGACATGCAGATTAGCCTAACTTCCAAACTCCAAGTAGTGAATTTGTGCTCTTGTGCCCTGCGATGGACTGGCACCCCATCCAAGGTGTTCCGAGTCCCCTCGTAGGCTCAAGCCCTTCCAGTGACCCTGTACAGAATAAGCGGTATAAAGAATGAGTGCATTTTACACCACTTTACAACACAAAGAAAAAAATATATTTATATAAATATGGAAAACACTGCATATGTTAACCTGTACATACAGTGCAGTATAAGGGATTAAAGAGCTGTCTTTCTATACCTCCTGACATTCCTGTCTGTTGCGCAATAGATTCTCATCCACATCACAACGCAGCACTGAAAGAATATTTTGAAATATCTTATCTATCCTCTGCAGACCCACCACATCCATGAAAGGCGGGTATTTTTAAGAACTGCTTCATCATTAATTGATCAAATGCTTTAAACATTTCCCTCCATTGGTGAAGTCAAGATTTCCCATAGAGCAATTCATCATTTCAGGACACATTTACAGGCAAAATAAAATTATAGAAATGTCTAGAAAACAGTTCATGAACACTGGCTCAACTATTTTGCATGTAATGACATATACAATGAATAATGCATCCTTGTTTTGAGAGTTCAGATTATTCAACAGAGAAGTAGTATAATACATTTTGATCACCATGACATAAGCAACTGATAATACATGAAAGAGCAGACATTTGTACGTAGCGAGTTGCATGAATGTACGAAAGCATTTGCAATTTGTTCAAAAGAATAAGAAGTTTCTAGATGACTTGAAGTTTGTAGAATTTTTTTTTGAAGACTTCAGTTCTGAGAAATGAATCAAAACAGGTGAAGTTTTCAAGTTTCACCTAATAACTCAGTTTAGATATAATTCTTAATGATATAATTCTTAATTTCTTCTTCACTTTCATTTCAAAATACAGTATACACAGTACTGTAAAATAACTTTGGAAGTCATTTGATATGGCGATAGGCTGTACGAACTAATGTAAACGTGATGTTGTGAAAGGTGACATACTTCCTAAATGTTTTGGAGTGTCTGACTAAAGACTGAAAATGGTCTAAGTGATTTTCATCAGGGCGGCACGGGGGGTGTAGTGGTTAGCACTGTCACCTTGCACCTCCAGAGTCCGGGTTCGATTCCCGGTCAGGCTCGATTCCCGTCTCTGTGTATATGGAGTTTGCATGTTCTCCCTGTGTTTGGTGGGTTTCCTCTGGGTACTCCGGTTACCTCCCACATTCCAAAGACATGCAGGTTACGTTAATTGATGTTCCAAAATTGCCCATAGTGTGCATATGTGTGTGCCCTGCAATAGATTGGCACCCTGTCCAGGGTGTACCCCACCTTGTGCCCTAAGCCTCCTGGGATAGGCTCCAGGCCCCTTGCGACCCTGAATCCAGGATAAAGCGGTATAGACAATGAGTGAGTGATTGATTTTCATCTAGTACTTTAGCATCTCCTAAACTGCACAAAACAATTGCAGTTCATAGGAAAACAATGGGAAATCCCATTCTTGTGCACAAAACAAAAATGTTGTGATGAGTGTTTAATGAACTGACATTCTAAAATTAAGCTAATGCCGTTAATAAAAACTGTTTTATTCACGAATGCTGCCATTTCCTGATATTTTGGTTTGCCTCATAAAACTACCTCAGTGACCACATTATATCCAAGTTCATATACTAAGTATTTTGGAGAAACTGTAGCATTGGCGTCAGTCCATCCCAGCTGTGCAAAGCAGTGCTGTGATGTTCTGGGTGGAAAATGTTAGAGAGAGGCTGTTATTGTTATATGCAAAAGGCAGACTGGTTCCAATCTGCACTGTGATGTAATGCTTTTTGGTTTCCAACTACTAAGGTGCAGACTCGACCAAGCACAGGTTATTAAATATTCTCGTCTTGACCGTAAAATATGGTGCTGCCAGAACAGTATACTCTACTTCTCTGTGCCTTATGTGCGTGCATGCGTATATGTGTATCTGCGTATATGTGTTTGTGGCATGCAGTCCAAATGAGAGGGTGTGGGGGGAAATCTGTGAGAAACAAACAGGCAAACAGCTGTGTGTAGTCTATGTGTCAGGATAAAAGTATGTTCCTTATTAATTTGCCAAAACGCACGTAAAGTCACACTGTTTTCCTCAGCCAACAAACACAGAGATTAAACAGGAGAATTTGGCACTAAATCTCTGCATCTGGGTGCTGTCCCAAGGCAGCTGAGCCCTTTATAATAAAAAACAGCAGCACTTAGCAGCAAGCCAGGGTCTGCCTGCCAGAGATAAATCACAGACATAAAAGTATCTGGCGCCTTTATGTCAAGTTAACCACAGGGTTCCAGCAGGATGACCATGATCCAGATCTGCGCCTGTGTTTTGGTTGTGTCCCATGTTCTTTTCTTTCTCCGCGATGGATGCAGTTAGGAATCGTGTGCTTAAGCACGACAAACCAAAACAAAACATGAATATGAATATGATGTTGGACAACATTGCTGCCTGCTGTTTCTGCAATATCAGCAATTTCAAGAGAGCACTAGCAGCAATTTTTCTAATTCCCCTATTGGGCCTGAAAATCAATATTTAATGGAACATCTCACTTCCACACACTAAACAGCCCTTAAATAAATCCAAATAATTTACAGTTCTCAGGGGAAACAGCTAGCGGGACAGATTTTCCCAGTGCAGCGCTGCCAAACTCTAATAGAGCATTGTATCATATTTGAAAGACAAAAATTGCCCCAAATCATGGTTTAGCACTGAATCGAAAAGATAGAAATATGGCACAGATGGCAGATGGGCTTTCTTTTACTAACAAGAAGTTCCCAGAAATAGATGTTGGGCAATGGTGGTGAAAGCAAACACCTCTGGATTCACATCGCTGCTTACAACTTGGAAGCAGGAGGGTGTAACCACAGTAACAGCAGAAGTGGAACTGCATGTATGGGCTGATAATGCCTGGAGTGTTTAAACTAGCAAAAGCAATGAGAGAAACAGCTTGATGTCAGAATCCTAAATGCTTTATCTGTCCCTGTGCTTTCTCATCTGGGCCCAGCTATGAGGCCACAGCCCACTGCACTTCACTGTCACAATGTTTGAATCATCTCCAAGGCAGACACACAGGGAGGCGTCTGGGGGGATCAAATTCTCCGATTGGAGATTTTTTTTGGCTGAAGCACTTGACTTGGAACTCATCTTAGATGGATCCCTGAAGGGCATTTTAAACCCATTCACCATGCAACTTGCTTTGATCTCTGTAGTTGTTAATGATGGCAGAATTTATCTGCCCTTTTTCTCTTGAATAGAAAGAAAAAATGTTATTGTATTATTGTCTTAATGTTGAAACAAATGTTCATGAACATAAAAGACATGCATAATTCCTGCATTTAAAAAAAAAAAAAAAATCTCAGCACTAAGAAATTCAATATACTATAATTTACCCGAAGACCCCACAGGCTCCATAATGAATAAAGCCATCCTTCAGTTACATTTGTGAAATCTTTCATCTGAAGAGAGAGCTTATATCTCAGTCACAGAAGACCATTTGCTTTTCTTTTAAATTATGTGTGAGGACAAGAGCCAAGCCATGTCTAATATTGGCCAACTACACTGCAGTGGCATACTGCACCATTTGTTTCTCTGCTGTCTGTAGCATTACAAGGAAATATAAATACATTTTGAAAAACAGTATTTCACATAAGACAAAATGTAATCTTGAGCTGAAACAAATATATCAGTGTTTTCCAGATGACGGTTTTAAGTTGGAAATATATTAATATTTCACTAACCATGAATTTGTGATATGGCTAATTTGATGAGTTTTTTAGAGAGAAATTTAGAGGCAAAAATTCCTGCAAATTGTCTTATTTTAAACACTATTAAATTGCATTCAGTAGTTAAGTCACGTTTATTTTACATTTCGATATTGTAGATACTTTTTCGGGTCGGTGCGAACTCATCTAGCATTATTAATCATTTTCAGTTAAATTAAGAACTTTGTTATTAAGATAATAATTTAACACACACAATATTTTATTGAACTACCTTTAGATTTTTTTTTTCTTTCTTTCAGAATTGCATAATTTTTTTATTTTGTGTTGAGGACAGAGAGCTGAAACACTCCAACACTTCACAAAGATTCCTCATGCTCTTTTACAATTTGAGGCCAATGAATCTTGGCATTGCCATCCTGGAACACGTCTGTGCCATCAGGGAAGAAAACGATCCACTGATGTGATAAACTGGTCATTCAATACACTCAGGTCATCAGCTGACTAAGTTTTATAAGTTTTACAGATTTATTGTCACAGAACGTTGCTAAGTCTAGACCTGAGCAACTGAAGCAAACCCAAATCATAACACTGCCTCCAGAGGCTTGTACAGTGGGCACTATGCATGATGGGTGCATCGCTTTATGCACTTCCTTTTTGCACCCATTGATCTGGAAAAGGATTTTACTTAGCTAATTGTTTCTTTTGCTTGATGTATGCCAGTAATGTTCAGTAATTGTTCATTTAGTGTTTAGGCTCTTAAGTGTTTGCTTATTTTAATCCAGATGGTGAGTTTTCCTTGGTTGGGCAGCATATAATAGTTCTGTTTCATCCCACCTACCTGCCAGGGGTAGTAAGAATCCCCCTATCAGCTTTTGTGCAGATTTTTATGCACTTGCTATAAACAACACTATCATGCAACATTTTTCCCTATCCTTTTTGTTGCCTTGTTAAATATGTATTTTACTCACTGACTCACTAACTCATCTTCTATACCACTTTATCCTGTATTCAGGGTCGGGGGGCCTGGAGCCTATCCCAGGAGACTTAGGGCACGACGCAGGGTACACACTGGACAGGGTGCCAATCCATCGCAGGGCACACATACACACACTCACTCTCATTTACACACTATGGGCAATTAGCCTAATCTGTATGTCTTTGGACTGTGGGAGGAAACCAGAGTACCCAGAGGAAACCCACCAAGCACGGGGAGAACATGTAAACTCCATGCACACAGAGACAGGAATCAAACCCAGCCGGGAATCGAGCCTGGTGACAGTGCTAACCACTACACCACTGTGCCACCCATATGTATTTTAAATATGTAAATTTAAAGTATTGTCGAATTTAATTGAATTGAATTTAAAGATGGGAACAAATGTGATAGGTTGTAATAGGTTGCAAAGTGCCTAAAGTTACAATTTAATAATTGGTTGTTTATGTAACAACTTCAATAGCAACAGCATTTCCCCTCTTGTCTGTTCCAACCACTCAGCATTCAGCAGCACCGCTATACTAATCACTAGCCTGATCATCTGTTGTCATCTGCACCTGTTTCTCACTGGTTCATGCTAAGTTAGATTTTTTTTTTTTAATACTTAAATGATTCATAGGTCACTGTGTGGCTTAACAAACATCAAAAACATTTCTTCATTCCAAAAAAGTCTTTCAGGAAGCCTGGAGAATCATTTCTCAAGACTACATTAAAAAAATACAAGAAAGTCTGGCTCTTCAGAAGCAAAATATGAAATATCTGACAACCAGGGCCTCTGTATAGTTCAATAGCCAGTCACAACTGCAGATGTTAATCATTCTGTGGAAGAACTGATTGTGCAATAGTGCTCCTAAACCATTATATGGAGGGACTCTCTTCCAACCTTATTTTTGCATGGTGATGCATGTGGTTTGTACAATCCACCCTGCTGGGCATATGCAAATCAATCCAATGTAATCTACCATCTGTGGCATGCACTTTTTGGGCTTGCCCATAGAGGCCCAGGAAAGAAGACCACATGTTGAGGAATCAATAAAACAGCATGGTAAAATGAACCATTCATGCAAAACTTTTAGTACAACCTCATTCTATGTTCCAATGAAAAAAATCACATAAGCATTAGACAGGGATAGTTATAACTCTATCCATATTTTAGGGCAAACCCACCCCCTTAACTAATGGGTCCTGCACGGATCACCAGTGATGGACAGGGGGTAGCATTGGGGAAACATAATGCCGTTTATAGATTAAAAACATTTCCATTACGTAGAAAATAAATCAGTCTGCCAAAGAATTTGCTCTCTCTTGGACAGAGGGTTTGATTTAAAAAAATAGTAGACTCCATGGTCCAAAACAAAAAAATGCTATCCAACATAATTACTTGTTCAGAAGAATGAGAGCCATTTTTATTCAATTCTAGATTTGAAAGGTTGGTTCGTACAAATCCTTCTTTTATGTAAGCTAAGGTTATCAGATATAATTTATGTCATGAAATCAAAGGATTAGTTATTGTCTTTGGACTTGCACGGAATCTGCGTTTTTAGATTTGCCTTCAAAGGATAGGCATTCAAATTCAATGTTCTACATTCAGCCTCTCTTTAGTACCACAAGGTCAGGATTTATGCAAACAGAATTGTCTTGCCTGCAGGCCAGAGGCATCCGAATACTGTCAAAATCTTATGTACCTCCAACAAGGAGAAAGTCATTCTAGACACATACTCCTTACTTGCACACATTATGGTGTTGTATATCACAGTAAACTTAGAAAAAAGCTCCTTTACAATAAAACAGGCAGCACGGTTCATCGAAGTGAAATAATGCCACTGAGAATCCTAGCCAAAGTGTTGCAGATGTCATTATGCCTGATATTCAGATTCAGCCAGGTCGCTATGTGCAAGACTGGCTCTTGTTGAGGATCCTAGGATAGTAAATGGTAGACACAGCTGTAATCCCCTAGGAATGCAGGATCTGTGACCATTTATCATGCAATGCCTGGAACCCAAATACCACAAACAGAGACATGCTGTTGTCTTAGAAAGAGGGGAACCATCTTTTGCTGTAAATGCTAATAGGGTCTGTTTGGGAGCATGACCCAACAGAGAAAAATAATCACTACAGATACGTCCACGATGCTCCTCATAGTCCCTCTGGGGTAAAATCAAAACAACCATCTAAGTTGTTTTCAGTTTTGAGACATTACTTGAGACATGTGTTGATTCATTCATCTATATTTGCCTTTACATTTATGGTCTTTGGCAGACACCCTTATCCAGAGCGAATTACAGAAGGGCAACAAATACATTCTTATACTGATTCATTATGTCACAGACATCAGTCTAAAAACTCTTGGACAGGTAATATGTTAAGAAAAGCACAAACAACACTTAAAGTGCTTAATAAGGAACTCCAACGAGAGGTACTGTAGGTCCTTTCAGACATGGCATTGCTTTGGTTAGCTACATCAGTCAGGAGGGTGGGACAAGGCAATTGCCTCCAACTTGCACAATTTTTTTTCATGAGGGTCTGTTCACTTTTAGCAACTCTTCTTACAGGGCAGCAGACAATTTATAGCAGTTATACCAAACAACGGGCGACGTTAGGCAGCCTCGGCTGCAGTATGACTGGTCAAAGCACTTATTTATCCATGACAGGTTCTGAGGCAGGCTGACCTCAAAGTGAAATAATGTCGTTTAAGCTGTGCCATTCTAAAAACGCAGGATGCTGTGTTCCAGCATTCACCGATACGACATACCACTGAACATGAATATGTGAGTCATACTAAATTGCAATGTGTGTGTTCAGAGTGGTTACATAAAGCAGCTTTGGTGTTAAACACTTGTGAAAGACTAGCATGTGGGAGGCACTTAAAGGGGAGAGAGACAGGAAGAGCTCTTAATGAATCCATCTTGCGATGACAGAAACCCAGAAATAGTTACAACTGCTGGTGACATGGTAAAAAAAATATAGATAGATCGATAGACTGATTGATTGATTGATACATTTTTGCTCCTGAAAAACAAAGGCACAGTTTCTTGGAATTTTTATTTAGTTGGAATATTTATTTATAAAAGTGCAATAATCAAAAGTGACCTGATGTTACTCATCTTGTTCTTGTGGTATTCAGGTGGTTTCAAGGCACAACTGTGATTGATGATATGCATGCTGAGCTTAAGGCTACTGTGTTATTCATCATTCATCTTTGTCTCCTCTGGGCTGCTCTCTCTCTCTCTCTCTCTCTCTCTCTCTCTCTCTCAGTAACAAAAGCAGGACTTAACACCTGCCCACAGTGCCAAAACTACCACATAACTGGTTTGTTTTGGCTTGATTTGCCAGCCAACTTGCCTGACCTGAACCCCATAGAGAATCTATTGGCTACTGTCAAGAGGACGATAAGAAATACTTCACCCAACAATACAGATGAGCTGAAGGCTGCTATTAAAGCAAGCTAGTTTCCATGCCATGATCGCTTCCATGAAATGCCGCATTGAAGCAGTAATTCATGCTAAAGCTGTGAACGACTAAAGGACATAAATGATCATACAATTTTTAGAAGTTGGACATCTCTCTATTTCTCTGTTTTTTAAATGACTGATTTAGGAAAAGTATTATATTTTAAGGAGTTTTTTATTATTTTATTTTCATGAGCTGTAAGTCCTTGTATACAGGGTATATGCTTTATGCGTGGGAGGGGGGCTGGAGCCTATCCCAGCAGACTTATGGCACGAGGCAGACTACACTCTGGACGGGGTGCCAATCCATCGCAGGGCATTTGGGAACGCCAATTAACACGTCTCTGGACTGTGAGGGGAAACTGGGGTACCCAGGGGAAACCCACCAAGCATGGGGAGAACATGCAAACTTTATGCACAGAGAATTGAGTTGGGAATCGAACGCCAGTGCCAACCGCTACTGTATCTGACTTGTTTGTAATGAATCCAGAATGTTCTGTATGAGTTAGAAACAGTCACTATTTTTTACTAAGGGAAAAAAAGAGTTGGAAACACTCCATATGTTTTTGTTCGTTTTCTTTTATCTAAGACTGTAAATGCAGTTTCATTGTCGCCACCAGCGTCTCTCTCTCTCTCTCTCTCTGTGTGTGTGTGTGTGTAGTGAGAGCATGTCTTGTTCTCTCACTCCCTCTGCAGTATGAGCATGTCGCTCGCTCTGTCATTCTGTCGCGACAGAAACAGGAAGTTGACAAAAACCCGAGCAAGAACCCGGAAGTGCAGCGGCTTCGGTTATCTCAGCGGGAAAGTGAAAGCAAACCAGGCAGGAGCAGGATGACGCACAGGCAAGGCTAAGGAAGTGTTAGCTTCACTTCAACTGCTGAGAAACATAAACCGACACAGAGAGAGAAAAAAAAGAACAAAAGACAAAGCATTGCGAGCTTTTTCCCACGACGAGCTCACAGGATCAGAGGTACAGTGATTTACACACAGCAAGCTGCACATGCCAGTGTTGTGTGTGTGTGTGTGTGTTTATGTTTGTGTTTGTGTATGCTTGTGTTTGTGTGTGTGTGCGTGTGTGCGTGTGTGTGTGTGTGTGCTTGGGCCTGGACACTTTTGTTGCAGGAATTTAAAAGAACAAGGGTATGTCTCTTTCTGTGTGTGTGTGTGTGTGTGTGTGTGTGTGTGTGAGAGAGAGAGAGAGAGAGAGAATAAAAGAGGGATTGAGGGAGTGGGAATAGTTCATGGGAATAAGCATGGTGAAGCAGCATGTCTCTTTTCTGTATCTGTTGTCCTGCAGAGGGACAGAAAGGAAGGACTGAGTGGCGTCAGTGGGTCGAGACTTGACGCTGGACACTTGGAGGAAGGCCTATTGTGTGTTTGTGTGTGTGTGCGCACGCATGTGAGTGAGACCAAATATCCCTCTGCAGATCAACTGCAAACATGACCAGGATAAAATAGTTCCTGAAAGTGCAGGAGAGTTTTACCGAATATCCTGATCATGATATGGAAGAATTATTGTTTTTTTTTTTTTATCTGGGCATGATCCTGGTCAGAACTTGTATTACGAACATGTGTGGGTATGGCTGGTGCCAAACAGACCTTGGATCTTCAACATGTCTCAGATTTCTCCTGACAGCCAACGAGCAAACTTGCAGCTTCTTGTCGGCTTGGTTTTTAGAGCACATACATTATCAGATCGGTATCATATATCAGTTGTCACACAGAGCTTCAGTGTACATACAGGTTCATGCTTGCACATCACATACTGCAAGATGTAAGTTGTATGAAAACACAGCTGTGTGTGTGTTACGGATTTGGTAAGTTGTCGTGAGGGGCAGTGTTAACATTCAGTTTTTAACTACTTTATTGATATGAAATTAAACAAAATTCAGCCTCTTTCTTAATTGAATTTGTCATGAGATTAGAGGAAACCAAAATGGAAAAGCTCTGTTTTTTTGTAGTTACTCTTAGCTTTGTACTTCTTCTACAGCCATGGCTCACTCACGAGGCCTTTTCCTGCATGATCGAGCACCTTCAAAAGCGATAACCAAGTGGCTCGGAAACAAAACATTAAAATTTTGGGTCCATGGCCAGCAAACTTCCCAGACCTAAATCTCATTACGAACTTGTGGTCAATCCTCAAGAGGTAGGTAGACAAATAAAAGATTATGCAAGAATGGGTTCCCATCAGTCAGGGTGGGATGTGCCCTAGAAGTTGATTGACAGCATGCCAGAGCGAATTGCAGAGGTCTCAAAAAAGAAGGGTCAGCACTGCTTAATGTCATTGTCAAGAAAAGCAATAGACATTTATGAAATGCTTGTAATTATACTAAGGTATACCATAATAACATCTGACAAAAAGATCTAAAAACACTGAAGCAGCAGACTTTGTGAAAATTTATATTTGTGTCATTGTCAAAACCTCTGGCCACAGCTATGTTTATCAGTAATGTGCAAAGGGAGTTGTTTTTCTGCCAGCAAAAGTATTTCTGGTTGTGTCACAGTAGGAAATTTCTGATTCGTTTAAGAGCTGATAGTAAAAGAAAACTTTTTGGGGTAGTCCTTAAGAGTTTATTAAATTCCTGAATGCTGCTTGCTGTGTTCATTGTCATTACTCAAATGCTTCTGCTGATTTTTTCTACAAGCTCCAAACAGAAAATTAGAAAAATTGATTGCAAGTAGACTAATGGAAAGTTTTCCGTCCTGAGACAAATTAATTTCATAATCATGTTGTCAGTCCCTTCAACAACACTGAAAGTGCAGAAGGATCACACTGACAAATTTTAAATAATGTATAGTGGAGAAAACAGCTGATTGCATGTAGTATTATGCCCAATATTGTGTAGGTTCCTCTTGTGCCCTGGATCAGACCAATTTGTCTGATGTGTCATATGTATCAGATTGAGATCTGGGGAATTTGTAGGTTGGGTCAGGCTTGACTTGGCTTGGCTTGGCTTGTAGGCTTGGCCTCTTTGCCTGCACACCTGGCTGTGGTGCACTGTGTGTTCTGATCCGTTTCTATTGTGGTCAGCATTGTCTTATTGCTGCATTGTTTTTTCTGTGCGATCGGACCGGACAGGCTGGCTTTTGGCTTCCGTGGGTATGGGTGAGCCTTGGGTGCCCATGTGATAATGTGATAATGTTACTGTATGTAATGTTATGCTATGGCTAATCAGCATATATATAAGTGACCCTACTTATTTTAATCAATTATTTCTACTGGAATTTTAAGACTGTATCTTTTTCTCTCTTGTTTCGTTAACCTTGCTGCTGTCCATTCTCATCAAATCCATCTCCTGTAATTGGTTCTTGAAGGTAATTGTGTGGCTTGTGTTTTAACACATTTCAACCTGGTTTTAAAGGCAACAACTGTTTTGATTTGTAGTCGCAAAATGCTTTCATTGAATAATGAAAACACGCTCAAACATCACATACCCACACAGACTTCTGATGACAGCGGCTATGACCAAAAAATATCATCATGTCTATTCTAATGCTAACAAATTACCCAAAAATGTCAAACTGTAAAAAAAAAAAAAAAGATATGGCTAAAGATTAATAATAGAAATTATGTGAAATTATTATTAACTATGATTAAAATTGGTATAGTTATAGAGTATTGATATGAAAAAGTTTATGGTGTAGCATTTTACCAGTTACATATTACAGTGCATTATTTAACATTGCTTTCTGAAAGCTCACTTCTTAAACTCTAAAAGACACTTCAGATGCACATCACTGACTTTTTAACTGCTCATCTTGCATGCTACTTTAATTATATTCATTAATAATTCATAACGGTTTCTAAATCATAGCAATCTCAGCTTTAAAAATAATATAAGCTGGGGCTTTAAGTGATTTAAACTCTCAGTGCTACCTCCAAAGACTAATGGCCTGTCCCAGATGCCTTCTTTTAATGCCTCCTTTAATTTGGTTTGTAGGGCATCTCATTTCTCATGTAGGTTTTCAAAAGGGTCCCTCATGCACCATTCTTTTGTCATGGAATGTTTACAGTATTGACATTATCGTGTAATTTGTGAGCATTATGATATGTTTGTTATATTGTTCGTCACAAGCAGTTGTCATCAAGAGTATGTGTGGGTTTGTGATGGATGCTGATGGTTGAATGTGTTTTTATTATTCACACCCCTGAAAGTATATTATTATAAATCAAAGCAGTAAGTGCATTCAAAAGCTGATAAACCAGCACCACAACCAACAGCAACCAAATGGGGCAGAATCTAAAAAAGGTATTTATACCAAAGCTCTGTTGAATTTCCAAGGTTGGTCAGAACATGCTGCATTTCATTGGTTTAAGTTATTGTTCAACAGAATATGTAGTGTGATGTTTAACATAAACTAAGGCTTTATAATAAATTGAAAGCATTATTTAACACAAATACACACACAAAAAAAAACTTTGTGGTGGCAGTCTCTGGTATCTGCGCTTATAACGTTTGAAAGGTTTTCCATAGGAGAGTCTTCAGGACAGAAGACTTTTACTTTCCAGTTTCTTAGTGACAAGCTGCATTTTATGGTCTTATTAACTTTACTGATTCATCCACTCATCCATCCATTTATCCATCTATCTCTCTATCTATCTCTGTTCCTTGTGGGTGCACATCGTACTCCTCCTAAGTCACCTGTGAGATATAATCTTGTAATGTGTCTAAACCTCCTCAAGTGGCATTTTTCCAACTCCGTGAACAGTGGGTCTCAAGAAAAGAAAAAGTAGATGCGGTTTGTAGCTGCGTAAAAAAACGTAAAAATGTGAAAACTAACTAACACTAACAAGTCTTGTGCAGCTTCTGTAATATTAAATGTAAACCATAAATGGTTAAAGAGCATGATGTGTCATTCATTAATAAATTCAGCAGTGTAATTGTTGGCAAATGACCGTGGTGTAATACACAACACATTTTGGGTCACGCTTTTTGTCCTGGAAAATAATCCTTTCTACGGTGATAGTTTCTTGTCAGACCTCATCATCACACTACTCTATTAGACGCTTGAAGTACTTCTGGTTCTCGACTACATGACTTTGTGAATAGTTTTTATCATGCTGAGAATATTACACAGCAGTAAGACATTCATTTTGAAGCACAGCAATATTCACTGTGCTACTGGAAACTTTTAAGGTGGAATATTTTTTTGCCGTATTGCTCGGTGCATGAGTTGACACTGTGAATCAACACCTTAACCAACACCTTGAATTTTAGAAACTAGACCATTCCATTTGTTTTCTTATTGATTCTTTTACATGACATACAGTTCAATGATGATTATTAGATCTGCAAATGCTTGCAAAACTTTACATGAATTTTACAAATTATGTGAATATTTTTTTTTCTCATCTGGACAAAAATGGAGAAGGAATCACCAAGGACCTCCCGATATGATCACGATACCAATTCAATTTGTATTGCGATTTTATAAATCCCTGATTTCCTTTTTTTTCCCCAGATTTTGTTGAGAATCTAAACAAGCTAGGAGCAAATAATTTGTTCCTACCACACATGATGCTGTTGAATAGTTTAATTGCACCTGCAATATAGAGGAATGTCAGGAGTAACTCCGTGGTTAACGCATTGGACTATGAAGGTTTGGAAGGTCACAGGTTCAAATCCCATGACCACCAAGTTGTTTCTGTTGGACCCTTGAGCAAGGCCCTTAACCCTCAACTGCTCAGATCTATAATAAGATAAAAATGTAAGTCGCACTGGACAAGGACGTCTGCCAAATGCCTAAATGTGGAATGGCAACATTTTACAATCTCAAATGGAAACATACAGTGCTGTGCAAAAGTCTCCGATGCATGCAAATAAATGCCGTAAAACAAGGATGATTGAAAACTGCAAACAGTAACAAATGGAACAAAGTTTGATGTGACAAGGCTTTGAGGACCCTTTAGTGTCGGGTACAATTTGTGCAGTTTTATAAGGAAATGTTTAACTAGGTTTTACTGAGCATCCTGCAGAACCACCCATAGTTCACTGAGAACATTGAGATTGACATTGTACCTGCTTCTTTTTTGCAGGCAAAACCATTTTTTAAATAAATATTTTTCTTTAACCAACTTTTTATGGTGGAATATTGATGTTTGAAAATCAGTTAATAAAGTCATAAAATTAAAAATAAATATCCACAGGAAATTCTGTACTAAACAACACAGGGTACATAAGATTTTTGCATAGTACTGGATATAAATGTAATTTAGAATAAATGAATTGCTACACAAAAGAATCGTGATGTGTTACTGAATCAGTCCACTGCACCTCCATCTTTACTATAAGCTCAGTGACATGGGCTTAGAATTTTACTTAATGGCTCCAGCATATGAGACTTTCACATGGACTGTTACGTAATGGACTTTTCAACTCTCTGTTTAAATAAACTACATACATAATTTACATACATAAATAGTTTCTTTAACAGTCAGAATCAGTACCTTTTACTCCTTCAATATGCATTACAATTTCTTATAGTCCCTCCACTGCCCAGACCTTATTTTGACTTGATTTGCATTGAGGCTTAAGAACTTTAGTCTTAGCTTGCACTTTAGAGCTGCTGACTTGCAAATAACTACCTTGACTACTGCAGATTGGACGTTCTCAGAACCTCAGGTTTTGTTTACCGTTTCCGTCTTTCTGTTAGTAAAGCAGGAGGGAAAAGTCAGAGTGATTTAGTGCAGTGAGCTTGAGCTCAGCTGTGGAAAGCTGAGTAAAGTACATTTGTTCTGTGTGTGTTTACCGTGTTCCCTGAGCTGTGGCTATTTTTAAATTGCTCTTTTCTCCTTCTAGACTTCCCTGGGACTACTCTCTCTCTTCCTAGACTGCTACCCATCCTTCCCCTGTTTTCCAATATGAACCCTCCTGGAGCATGCCGGGATAGATGCAGCGATGAAGATGACCTGCCTCAGATGGACGGCACGTGTGACGCGTGTGAACCAGATGAACCACAGCCCGCTGCGCAAATGTGTGTGATTTGCCGCTTCGCCTTCTGCGTTGTCCATGCCGAAAAACACACGCGCAGCACGAGACATCCCATTCAGCCCTACAACCCCTCAGAGCCTAGACTAAATGTCAATGGTCACATCAACGCTCAACCCGAGGCAAATGAAGACCAGCTGGAGGAGGCTGAGGGTGCTGGAGGTGGAGGTGAAAGGATGGAGGAGCAGGACGAGGAGCAGAGTGTGTGTGAATCAGGAAAGAGAGACACTGTGACAGTAGAAAGACTGAGATGTAAGGAACACGGACAGGAGGGTTCATTGTACTGCAAACAGGATGAAAAGATTGTGTGTGTCCTGTGTGCTGTACAGGGAGAGCACAGAGGACACGAGATCATAACACTCCGGGAAGCCTACATGTGGCAGAAGGTCAGTGCGACTCGATGGCCTTAATTCCTTTGATATTGTATAAAAATAAAAGTAACATTTTCAGTTTTATAAAATATGAATGTTAACCTTGAATGTTAATTGGTTTTACAAAAGAAAGATTTTATCATTTTATTTCCTCTTCTTTATTATAGCTCAATTATGTTCATACAAAGAAAAGACTGACCAATAGAAGCTTGGTTGAAAAATTTCACTTTCACGTATATGATACCTAAATAGTATATATCTTCAGAAATTAAATAACATTAATTTAATCATCCTACGGTAAGGGGCAAGCAAAAAAAGTAGAAAAAACTTTATTCTGCAGATTACATTAAGCAGATAATACTAAAATAATAATGTTCTAAACATTTAAATGTAAATCTTTTATGTTATTTCTGTACGCATTTCTTATTTTCCTTATGCGCACCAAACAACCGTTCAACAGTCTTGTTCAGATAATATGTTCTCACACTCTCTCTGTTTTATTGAGTTTCTTCACAAGTGTTCACTAAGCGTTAACTAATGCCAATCCACTCACACAATACAAAACAAACAGAAAAGAAAATCTTGATTGAATTTGCTTGATTACAATATGGTACACCAAATTTCTCTCAAGATTATAAAGTTTTTACTAAGTAACCAGTCTGAATGAGTGAATTCAGCTTTCTGAGGTCTGCTAAATTCATAATCCACAATGATGATGATGATGCAAAAAAAGTTTAAAACCAGATTGAGTGGATGTTAGAGTGGCATAATATTGCTTGCAAAACATAGTGTAAATATGGCTCATAAAGCACACGCATCATCCTACATATGATTTAATGAAGGTTGCTCAAAACACATCTTCGGCAGCCCTTAAACAGCACAAAGCCATTTCCAAATCTTCATACACTGCAAGGATGAGAAGTTTAGACCATCACCCCTCTAATGGTCAGTATCTTTGACTGATGCATGATAGATGTTTCACTGACAGTTCATGCAATACTTAGATTTCTTTTCTTAAATTTAACATCCGTAAAATGTAAAGCAAAATCTGAGCATGTTTCAGCAATAGCAAAGATAATCACCAAAATATACACCTTTAGCTTTTATGGTGTGCCAATGAGTACATATCAAGATCAAAATACAGTCCCTTTCAAAATTATTGGAACAGCAAGGTCAATTCTGATGTTTTTGCTATATGAGACATTTGGGCTGGAGACCACAACACAAATTCAAGACAATAGATTAGAATTCCACCTCTTATTTCCTGATATTTATTTCTGGATGTGTTAAAACTACTTAGAACCTCACACATTTTAATGAGCAAAAGTCTTGGAATGGATAGCAGTAAAATAAATCACACTTAATATTTGGTTGTGTATACCATGCTTGCAACAACTTCAGCAAGTTGGCGACCCACTTTCATCTGTTCGCTGAGTGTTTGTGCTCATTGCTTTGATGCACAGTGAAGTTCCTCCAAATTCGATTGGATGCATTTCTCTGTGAAATGGAAGACAGAATGTTTTTGAAGATGTCTGAATTTATTCTGCTGAGGCAATCGCAAGTTATATCAGTAAAGCAAGTCTGATCCAGGAGTAGTCATGCAAGCTGAAGCCATGACATCACCTCCTCTGTGCTTGGTCAGTGAACTCCTATGATTTGGATCATGATCCGATTCTTTCTTCTCACTTTGGCCTTTTCGTCATATTGCTGTAGATTAACTTCTGATTCATACTGCTGATGAGTGGTTTGCATCTTGTACTACGCCCACTATATTTCTTCTCTCCAAGTCTTCTTCAAACAGTAGATTGTGCTTTACACCAGCCCCGTGGAGGTTGTTGGTGATGACATTGGCTGTTGTTTTTATGGTTTTCTTTCACAGTGTTTGTCCTCGGATTGACTTTCAGTCTTTACTCAGCTTCAAAATTGTTTACTATTCTCCCATAGACAGCGTTCTGGTCTTCATCTTTTCTACCAACGTATGCAGTTTTCACAGGAGTAACTCCGGCGTCAGACCAGGAGTACACATTGGCGCTATTAACTTTTTAAACATGGCATACCTGGGCAACAAGAAGTACCCGTCAACCAAATGTGCCAATAATTTGGTCACTTAAAATGGTGGGTTCTAAATGTAGATATCAGGAAGTGAAATCTAAAATCCTGATCTATATTCAATTGTAATGTCGTTGTTGTTGTTGGTCTTTCGGCTGCTCCCAGCAAGGGGTCGCCACAGCGGAATATCCAGTCCGCACTACAACTTGG
>JAOVVA010000010.1:9793575-9806172 GCA_028565275.1 Leiocassis micropogon
TTTTATAAATACAATATTTCCATAATCATTTTGCTTTGAATATATCAGATGTATTTGTGCAGGTTTTCATTATGGCACTTCAATGTGGCCTAGACAATTAGCATCACTACAGGATTAAGATCACAGCTGGTATTGGTCAAAAGATGCTGATTAAATTTCTATATCAGCAGCTTTGACAATGGGTTAAACTACAAGACAATTCTCAGGTTCATAATACACCAAGTGTTTTGTGAGAACAATTTAGTATTATTTAGCATAGTGGAAGGAAATTATAGTGTCGACCCTTTTGAAAGTCAAAATCTTTACCATGTTTTTAACAAGTTAACACAGGTCTCAGAGGTCCCCTAAAGTGTGCCTGTTAATGTTCCAGTTGAAATAGCCTTTATATAATGTCATTTCTTCAAATGCTCTTTATTTCACTTCTCCTCCAAAATGTAAAATCTCATTTCGCTTGTTTAGCCCCAGCCAAAAAAGCAGGGAATGTTATTTTTTTTCTCATGTTTTTTTTGTTTGTACACACCCATTTGAGACCCATCTGAATACTTAAAAATGACTAAAACATGAATTATATCGGTCCTCTTTAACAATGAATTTTAACTTATCCAACATGGGCAAGACTTGAGGGTTTGTGGTTTCTCCCTAACATAAGCTGCATATATTTGCCTTATAAATAAAAATAGAAGCTGCTAAGAGGAATGACTTGTTATAATTGTTATAATGATGATAACAGGAACTTTTTCACAGATTTTACACAGCGTGAACTGTGAGGGGCGTTCAAGTCAAACCAGAGCCTGCGATTAAATTTCTTGTGAGTAAAGGCATAAAAATGATTGACGTTTACAGAAAACGTCAAGCATGGTACAGTGATGAGACTCTTAGCTGCAGTAAAGCATTCGATTGGTGCAGATGTTTTAAAGAAGGTCGTATGTCCGTGAATGGCAAGCCTGGCCAAGGTGGCTGTGACGCCTAGTGAAATCATTCCTGTGAACATGCAACAAGTAGAATGCCTGATCAGTGGAAACTTGATGCCAACAGGTAACAGACACACATCTGTTTGACCTGTACAAACAAACTTTCACATACACCAATTGCACATTTCTGGGTCTTGGCTAGGAGTTATTGCCACACGCTCCAAGCCATTTCCACATGTATGGGCATGTATTTAAATCTTCAAAGGAGTTCTTGGGAGGTCGGGGTTTCAGACGTGAAGCAGGCAGTCTAATTATGGCTCCACTGTTCTGAGAACCTTCTACCTCGATAGTGTCCAATCACTGGGTTAAGTGAATTAGTGAATTAGAGAAATAAAGGAAGTTTTTACTCTCGTACCTGTGTTCTATGATTCTGCACAATCAAATGTTCTGGTTTGACTTGAAAGCACCTTGTAAAAATGAATAAAATATAGGATGTTTCTTTCCTTAATTAATTATATTCAAAGGCAAATTACTGTGAGAAATAAAACCTGTCAAAATGTGCTACTGTTTTAAACATACTTAACTTCAGAGTAGTAACGAACTTCACACCACTATGTCTTTGATTAGTTTCCTTCAGACACATCCTCCAGTAACTTCTCAGAAATATGCCTGGAAATTATCCAGTCCTCCTGCTTCAGTCTGCAAGCATCTCACATTTCATCACCACCTGGATTTTGACAGCATATATATTTTAAGCAACTCATGCTTACAATATGAGATTTTTTTTCTCTCTATCCGACTGGAAATGGAATCACAGGTGTGATTAGGGTGCCTTTTGTATGCCATGCTCTTTAGACTCAAGAACTTCAGCACCAGTGAGTATTAGAAAAGAGTTGTATAAGAGATTAATCTGAACATTGTGTGAAAAGGAACTAGCATTACCGGGTGCTGTCTCCCAGAATGCTGTTGAATAATATGCTGAAATATTCATCTTTGGCTTTCAGACATCAGACAACCCTTTTTTCTCCTCCACCTCCCCTGTTTCTTTCTGTTTGTCCTTCTGTATTTCTTGCCATCATCTTTTCTTGCTTCTTCTCTTGTAGCCTTATTTATGTGTGCAGGTACACACACACACACACACACACACATAGTGATTGCCTCTTTATTTATATAATCTGCTCTTTTTCTGCTTAGCTTAGCCCAGTTCTTATAAGGGTAAGAGGCTCTGGGTGCGTTAGAAGCTTACAAGAGCTTAAAGTCACCCTATATTTTAGAAAATGCTAAGAATTATATCATTCCAAAGAAATGTAAGTGCACTTATAAAAATAGTAGTTTTGGTGAAAAAAAAAAAACAGGAATTGATACAAATCTGGTGGGAGTATAGACCATTAGGCTGCACTGTAAAGTGTAAACCTATCAGGGTTTAATATGGAAATGAAGATTATGACAGTATAGAAGTAAGAGGTATGGAGATGTAAGACTTGTGAAGTTTCCAATTTGGATATTGGACAGGTTTTATAGGCAGTTGTAACTCCGTACTGGAGGTTAAGGGTTAAGGCTTTGGAGTACTGATATGAAGGTTGAAGGTTCGAGCCTCTGCCACTGTTGGGCCCTTGAGCAAGGCTCTTAACCTCCTGTGCTCCAGGAGCACCATAGCATGGCTAATATTGTGATCTGACCAGATCTTCCTAACAAGCTGGGATACGCGAAGAAGAGAATTTAACTGTGCTATAATGTGTATTTGACTAATAAAAGCACCTTCTTTTTCTTTTGCTTCTTCTAAAATGCAATAAGCTCTATTTTTGGACTTTTACTCAATCTGGCAAAATACTTTCCTCAGGCAAGCAAAGTTATCAAAGTTATCTTTTTTTTTTTTTGGAAATTGCAGTACATCCTTCTGTGTTGAACCTGTGCGGTTTTGACAGTCAATGACCGCATTTCAAAAATGTGACATGTCCCAAAAATAAAAATGGCAGTCAAAGATCATGCTTCTGTCTGTCACATGATCAGTGAAGTGGAACTGTCTGGTCAAAATTGCAACTGCAGTGAACGACTTGATTGTGTTTGATGGACTGGAGAAAATAAAAGGTGTTTACAGGCTGTTGACTGCAATTGTCGTCACTCCATCAGCTGTAGATTACTATAATAAGGCACAGTCCTCCTGTACCAAAGTGAAACTGGTAGTGGAAGAGGATGATGCTATAAACTGAACTGAACTATAAACTATTTTTTTATTTATAATCTTCAACAATCTGCGTAAATTAAAACAAAGTGTATGTGCAACAAAACACCACTTTTTTTCTTTATTCTAGTATGCTGTGAGTGACTCAATAAAAAAATTTTTAAAGCATGACTGCTATGTTTTTTAAAATAATAACTACAGTGAAACCTGTAAGACGAGCAAAGATTTTTAATAAATTTTGACTTGGAAAACGGACAAGTCTTGGTTTACGAGTACCGAGTATCATGTATCACGCATGCGCTTCTTGTTTTGACGCCGAGCGTCACATGATTACAACGTGTCTCTTGCGCTGCGGAATTGTGGGTATTCGTCTCCCCTGCTGGGTCTTAGTGCGCGTCTCTTGCTGGTATAATCAATATCTGTGCACGCGTGTACTGTTTACTATAACACTGTGACCATGTGTGTGTGCATAAAACATATTTTATTTTGTGTTTGTATGCGTGTGTGTACAGCGCGCGTGTAAAGCAAAATAAAGTTTCATTAGAGAGGTTAAAAATCCATTTTCTCTCTCTGCTCAAGGCTCAGCCTGCTCTATGTGTCTCTGTGCGCATGCATCATTGGACACCGTATCACACACACACACACACACACACACACACACAGACTCCTCCTACTTTCACCTTCACAGACACACACACCCTCTCTGCTCTACACAGAAACACTGCTCTGTCGCAATTCTTTTCAAAGGTAAAGTGCAGGTTAATTTGTATTATTTTTACTTTACAGCAGTGATTCCGTTAGTGTGTCGCTCAGTCGAGTGTCATTTGAGAGATTTCTTGTTTATTTTTCCGACAAAACAGTGTTTCCGTTGTGTGTGTGTGAGAGTGGAGGACGGGTAACTGTGTAAGACAAGAAGGTGGAGAGGGGAGCTTACTTTAGATTCACACACACACACACACACTTTTTTTTTAAGGTAAAGTGCAGGTTAATTTGTTTTGTTTTTATTTTATATTTTGCGTTAATTATTTGTATGTATTTATTTTGGGTTGTGGAACGGAAAATGTAAGTTTCTATTATTTCTTATGGAAAAATTTAATTTGGTTTACAAGTGTTTTGGAATATGAGCCCGCTTCTGAAACAAATTATGCTTGTAAGAACATATCGATACTAAATTGGATATTTAAATTGGCTCAAGCACAACTGCAGGCTGTGGAGGTGGAGGTGTTGCATTTTGAAAAATTTAACTAGTATCTCACTGATATGACCAAACAATTTTGACATTTTTTTGGCATCTGTGCTTTTTAACACTCTTGTGGTTTAAAGAAGTCAAGCACCAAATATTCTCCATCAATTTTTGGCAAAAAAATAGTTTTTCTCAAAACTGCCAGATGAACCATTACATTTTCCAGTTGTCATATAAGATAACACAAAGATCCTACCCTTTCCCCCAATTAACCAATGTTGAAAGTATTTACTGTATGTGCCGCTTTAAGGGCAGAACTCCTTAAAAGTTCTGCCTTAAAAATATATATTGGAATACATAAAGTATATAATCAAATCCTTTGCATGTAAACTTTGTGAATAAGAGTTTCTTAAGGTAAAAAAAATCACAAACTATATTAAATCACAGCATCTCCAATCTTTATGCCAAAACTTTGAAATAAATATACAGCATAGTGGTGTACGAGATCATTCCTGGGGCATGTTAGCTCATTAGTGTGCCTGTTTAATTACGGGTGTTGCCTCAGGGGTCATGTTTTTCGACCTGTGCGTCTGCCAGCATATATCTCGGTCTTCCTGTGGGACGATGGAGAGCTATTTGAAGGAAGTTTAGACTTATTAGATTATATACGCATGCCGATCAATGGAGGGTTCTGGCTCTTACTCTGTTCTTCTCCAGCAGGGATATTCTGCTTATTTTAAAACGTTTAAAAAATAACACCAGACCAACAGATGTTCAGCATATGTAATCAGTATGTATCATGCTCTCTCGTTCTTGTCTCATGTGTGTATAATGTCCTTAGTGAAGGACATGGATACAGTAATGGAATAAGGGCACGTGTGCATGTGGTTTACAAATCTGCCAAGCTGTTTTATTGCAACATTATAAAATATTTGGAGATATAAAAATTTTAACAGGGAAGGCATGAACTGAAGAAACATGGGGTAGTCTAGCCAGGCCTCTGTCCATCCCGCTCTCTCTCTCTCTCTCTCTCTCTCTCTCTCTCTCTCTCCCCCTCTCTCTCTCGCTTAACTATCTACTTGAATAGTTCAGGGCTTAAAGTCATTAAAGTGCTTCTTTTGCATTTACACTCATTGGTGAAAAGAGCTCTCCCTCTTTTTCTTTCTCTCTCTCTCTCTCTCCCTCTCTGTTTTGAGTTCCCATGTAATTTCGACAGTCTGATTATAGTCACAGAGAAATGCCAATAGCAGGGAGAGAGAAAGTGAAGGAAATCTTCCTGGAAAAAGCACTCACTTGGACAGGGGCCATCACTCTGGCTGAGGTGACGGCCATTTCAAAGCCATTTGCAGTTAATGTGCCTCTAATGTGTTTCTCTCATTGACAGCTCTTTGTAGTCAGTATTTCTTTTCTTGAATAGATTCTGCACTCACTGGAGGTCTATAGCCATTTTTGCTCCCCTGATTCCCCTTTTCCATGGATACCATGCCGATATACAGTAGGTTCAGGTATCCGGCAGCCTTTTTAAGAACCAGCATGTGTTTGCATTGGTGTAGAGCTCAACCACTACATAATCAGCTGTGGAAGCTTCAACATTTAAAAATTTTATTAGAACCTTAGAGTGTTTTACTCCAGGATGTAAATAATGTATTTGATAATTCAGAATCTTCCAGCATGTGCACATTGACGACAGTTGTGCTCAAGATTAAACATGCCCTTACATCTTGTATCCTTTTTATATTGAAGAGTTCAAGGTTTGCTGGAATTAGCGGTGTATGAAAGGTTACAGTCAAGGCTAGGCTTGAAAAATAAATGACAAATGCCATAGACAGAAAGGCAAAGGAACTACTGGACGCTCAGTGAGTTCGCTCATTTTCTTTTCAAAAAACCATCTCTGTCTATGCATTTAATTGACTTGTGCGCCCCCTCCTTCTGAAGAACTGATTCTATTCGTTATTCATGGATTATTTTTGGTTTCCCTGATCATCAGTATTATCCAAGTAATGAAACCTCAGCTTGCCCAGACCCCTGTTTATCACTCTTTGCACATTTGCTAATCAGTACTATTATATCTACTATTATGCTCATGATAACCTTTTACCTGTAAGTAAGGGTCACACATTGAAAAATTAAATAGGATAAATCTATATCAGCGGCACAGTGGCGTAGTGGTTAGCAATGTGGCCTTGCACTCCAGGGTTGAGGGTTCGATTCCCACCTCAGGTTTGTGTGCGTGGTGTTTACGTATGTGTGTGCACCCTGCGCCCTGTCCAGGGTGTGCCCCTCCTTGTGCCCTAAGTCTCCTGGGATAGGCTCTAGGCTCCCATCACCCTGTACACAGAATGAGCGGTATAGACAATGAATGAAAGAGTTAATGAAAATCTATAGCATTTTCAGCCAGTTGGAGTTAGGAATGTGGCCTCTTGATGCAGAGCCTCTCCCCCTACTCCCTTCTGATGTGTAAGGACAGTTTTAGCTAATAAATCTGGGCCTGTATCAAAGGAAAAGGAGGGAGGCCAGCACTTTTCACTTACAGTAGTACCAGATCTGTACTGGGGGGGGGGGGGGGGGTTGTTATGCGAGTTATGGTACGGTTGTGAGAGGTTAGGTCATAGTGCTTTAGCTGTAAAAAAAAGGTTTCTAATTAGTGATTGTAAACAAATCCTGAAGAAATGGGTTTAACGGGTGTACATGAAACGCTTAAGTGCTGGAACCTGACCAGATGGTGTAGAATTGTGGCACTCTAAGCCAAAGTCCTTATTGTGAAATGGGACGTGAAAAAACCTCACTATTTGCTGTTAAAATGACAAGTTTGATCTCTGAAGCTCTTTGACTAATCTCCGTCTCTGGACTTCCAGGCCTTCAATCATGTTATCTCATAATTGTTACCCACGTCCTCCCTTTCTTCACATACATTAGTCCTCAGCTGTGCCTGTGCTCCATATTTCCATTTTGCAATTTTTATCAGAGGGCTGAAATTAGATTTGGCTCATTTGGCAAGTCTGTGTCAATGTCTTCTCCAATTATCTTTTTCTCTTTGAATTTATGTCATCTCTCTCTCTCTCGCTCTTTCCCTCTTTCTTTCTTGTCTCCTTCTCTGCTTTGACTTCATGTTAAATTCTTCACTGTTTTTTTTCTCCCTCTAGATGAGCCCTGAGGAGCTGGAGCGTTACGTGAACCAGCAGTTTGACGAGTTACAGAAGCTGGTGCGTCTGGAGGAGTGGCGTGTGCTTCACCTGGTAGACTTGAAGGAGGCCTTTTTGACAGCACAGGCTGCGGAGAAGATTGCCGAGATCAGCGTCCACACCGAGAAACTCCAGGAGGAGATGGACTCCATCACACAGCAGCTGGGTGAGCTCGACCAGGCTGAGCAAAATGGCGTGGCCCCAGCCGCCCTGGCACCTCTGTTGGCTGTTGGACAACCCCGGCCACCTGGTGCTGCGGCTCTGGAACCCATGCCTCTGGTAAGCAGCCATTCTCATTCAGAGCAGGGAGTGCAAGGTTAACAGGAAACTCACTAAAGTCCTAAAATATTAAAGGGCATTGTTAGCCAAGGGTTTGGCATTCGAAGGAGTTTCTGATTGTGGTTTCTGTGCAAAACCATAAAAGGTAACCTCCTGGATTTTAGTCCATTTAAAGAAATTTGTGTTAATGTTTCGAAATGTTTTTAGTCACTCAAGTATTTTTGGATGTCTAATGTGATATTGCACATTGCATCTTAAGGAGCAGAACACTCCTTAGAAGGCATCAACCAACCAGAGACACCTTGAGGAAACGTATGGGTTAAAATAACTGGCCGTGTGTGATCTTAACACACAGCATTACAGATGAAGACTGTTGGATGATAGACAAGTCCAGACACACTAACATACTTATTACTGGATGAATTAAATGTCATAATATTAAAGTACATGTTTAAAATAAATTACGTTCATTATCTTTTCGGGATTAATGACTTTAACAGTAATAAACAAACAGGAAAAACTAAACAGAACTTAGTTAATACTACTTAGGCAACTTAAGATTCACAACTAAATATTGCAGTTTCCTTTTCTTTTTTTAGGATGAGTCATTGAGTGCTCCAGAGAAAGCAAGGAACTGAAAAAAGTCAATGTGGTAGGGGAAAAAATAAAATAAAATCAGTTTATAAGCTTGATTAATCTAGTTAAACAGTTTTACTGACCTGAGTACTATAGTAGTTCTAAGTGTTAAGAAATAGGGCTCCTCTCCTCTAAGCATTTTTTTTTTTACCACGGAACTATCTATACAATATGTATGCAGAAGACGCTAACGTAGCCTGAGTCATTCTCTAAATTATTATTCTGTCTTCACCACAAAGGTCGTTGCATTTATTAGGGAGACGCACAAGGTTTCTGACAAATAATCGTGGGCTCCTATTGTCACCATGAAAACAGAGACTAAACATCCAATCTCTCCCCAGGCGTCAAAACTAAAATGGAAAATGTTTCCAAAATGTTCTCTATGAACCCTGGTAATGTTCTGAGCCAGTCCTCCTGAGTGAGCACTAAAATTTCCTAAATGAGGTCGGGGGGTGGCTGGAAGGAGGGGGCTGTTTTGAAGGTCTTCGGATATATGAGGCTATTAAGGCTGGTTGTGTGGTGTTTCAGGGCCTTGAGAAAAAAGAGAGAGGAAGGTCTCAGCAAATCTAGGGAGGCGTATGAAGGGCAGTGGTGTAAGCATTCAGGACACACACAGAGTTCTGAAGGCAGGAGGATTTTACCACACATGCTCATGGATGTATATATGAAGGACAGCGGTGTAAGCAGGTTATTGGTGCTCTGGATGTTTGCCAGGGCTGAGACTGACATAAGGCTACATCTAGAACAACTGCACGTATCAAGGTCATACACACACTTACACAAATATATTAATTATTATTATTATTATTATTATTATTATTACAAAGGCTTATTGTATTTAAATGGTGCCCTCAGCTCATTGTTCTTCACGTCATGAACAGTTTTCCAGTAGCAGTAGTGACAGGTAAATTAGATGTCTTTCTGTGCGCGTGCGTGTGTGCGCGTGTGCGCGTGTGCATGTGTGCATGTGTGCGTGTGGCGTGTGTGCGTGTGGCGTGTGTGCGCGTATGTGTGCGCGTATGTGTGCGCGTATGTGTGTGTACCTGTGTGTGTGTGTGTACCCGTGTGTGTGTGTACCCGTGTGTGTGTACCCGTGTGTGTGTGTACCCGTGTGTGTGTGTACCCATGCGTGTGTGTACCCATGCGTGTACCTGTGTGTTCCTTTGTGTGCTGATTTACGTACCACCACACTGACTCCAAAAATGATTTTAAAAATATATATATTTTTACCATTATAATAGAGATGAACCAGTCGATCAACAAGTGGCCAGATTCTTTTCAGTTTTATTTACCATGGCCGGTGATCAGCTGATCAGCCTAAGATATAAACGATTATGTACCGAGCACAGAAGCTTCTGAATGGCGCAACAGAAACACTTTTTTATGGCATTACATTATCAAAAATTGTGCACAAGAAAAGCCTCAGATCTGCCTTTTAATCAAAACTCTGTGAGGGAATTAAACTCAAACCCACTCGTTACACACGCTGACACCAGTGGCAAAACACCACAAGAGCTAATTTTTCTTAAAATACTTAAAGAATAACTATTCTAATGTAATCGGCACCTAGGTATCGTGATGGTATCGTATCAGGTATCAGGTGGTGACTGGTGATTCCCACCCCTACTGATTAATGGGTGAAAGCTGGGAAATGACCCTCCCTAGGTTAATTGCGATTGTAATTAAATGTCGATTTATTCACTGATTATTTTCTTTATCACACACTCACAAACTGAGAAAGACACAGACACACACTTCACTCAGTGAGAGAAGTCATTTAGTAAATTAAAGTTTATTGAGTGTTTTTGTATACAGTCAGTATACAATCAGTTAAAGCAGGCACACACAAATCTCCTCTATTTCCAACCTTATATTCACCTAGATACTGAGCTCTAAATAAATTATGAAAAAAAAGATGCCTCATTAAAAGAATAAGAGTCTCATTTAAATTCAGAAATGCAACCAAGAAGTGTCATTTAAGTTCTGTATTTATTCTGTCTGAATTGCTGAGAGACGTGCTTGATGATGTGCAAACTAATCAGGCTTTTTGTAGGACGGAGCTAAATGTTTATTAGAGAATATTTATATCAAAAGTCAGTGATATGACTAATTTGCAACCAGTGCATTGTTTTGTGTGTGTGTGTGGGTTTTTTTTGTTTGAAGAAGGACCATATGTGCTGCATTTTGCATTAGCCTAAAAGCCTAGATCATCATCAAAACACCAGAAAATAAAGTCAAGCCATCAACAAATATATTAGTAGTCTGCAGACTAAGAATTATCACACTACTTTTAAAATTGTTTATATTGAATATTTCATAAACCCAAAACATTTAAATGTACACTAGTCATCACTAATTGCGATGGTTAATGATAATCAGCCATGACAGAACATGAGGTCTGTGAGATGTTTTCATTTTTTCAAATATAGTGTCAAATAATGTGAATAGGTTGTGCTGAATTGGTCAATGAATAAACATTAGCTCTGGCCGTGGTTTTAAAGCAAACTCTTCGCTTTAGCTCTTTTAAAAATGTAAAAAATGTAGTGCTCAAAAAATATATAAAAAAAGGTTCTCCCTTACCATAAATGATGCAAAAGCCACATGCCCCTGCATGAATCCTAATGTGCTTCAGTGTTTTTTTGTTGTTTTCTGTAATTTAGCTGACATTCCACCTAAAATGCATTACACGGAATTGACACAAATTTGAAAAATGTGATGCCAGGCTAGGTGGATTCTTTTCCATGATAAATGTAAAGAAAGGCAAGAATAATTGTGACTGTGCACAGTCAGCCATACACACTTACTTCATGGGTCTTTAGTTTGAAGTCGAATCTACAAATCTGTAAGTGAAGCAACAGAGCGAGGAGGGAAGCAGAATGAGTTTCTAGAGGAGTTTGCTTTATAGAGCTAACCTTTTTTTCTGCACTAATTAGGCAGAACCTCAGGACTAAACTAACGTGAACGCAATTGTTTAACTTTAATCACACTTACAAAAAGTGAAAAAAGTACTCACAGACCTCATGTTCTATCTTGGCTGAAATCTCCAGTGAATAAAGTTGCCTTGATGAGCACCTCGGTGTAAAAAATTTGAAATCATGAGAGTTTATGAGAAAATCAGGATTATTGGGTTTTCAAGATTTGATTTAATTAAGAATGTCACACAGTAACACTGCTGCTAATGTTTCTCTTGTCTGTTGTAGTATAAAATTCAAAGCTCCTTGATCTTTAATTGCATTATCTTGAAGTAACATCCTTCTTTTTTTACTTAATTGAATAATTTTATTTTTGGATGAGTATTTTGTAAATATAGTCTACATCCCACATTTCCGTGCTGTTCATGCTAGCATGTTGAATTGTCCCGAATTAAAACGCTTGGTTCTTGGTTGCTCATCTCTGTGACATAACATGCTTTAATCGCCTACGAATTGGCTACACATTAGCTACAAAATGGTACAGTGTATTCCCGACTGTGATGTAATCACTTTCAACTCCACTGTGAATCGTGCCAAACTCATGCTGAACCATCATGAACTGTTTATGAACTTAGACAATTATCTACAATTTACCCACGAGCAGTGTCCAAGTCAAACTGGGATTTGTGATGAAGTTTCTTGGGAATGAACGCATAAAACTGATTGATATTTACAGAAAATTTCAAGCGCAGAGCAATTTAAAGAAGGCCGTACAGTATGTCCGTGGACGATCCCTGCCGAGGTGGCTTCGAGCCCATGGCATTCGTTGTCGTGAAAATTTAGAGAGTGGAACGCCTGATCCTTTAATAAAATCGACGGATAGCTTGTCACCAACTTGTGGACGAGATGCATCTGTCTACTAAAATGATCTATCTATCAGTCTCATCTACTGTATACTTTATTGGATGCTTTACTGTGTGTGAAATGGAGAGCCATTTCAGTTAGAAACCCAGTGGATGAAAGTAAACACAGTAAACATTCTCCCATGGAAGCTCGTATTATCAAAGGTTTACACCACGCCTCTTGTTACACTTAAAAATTTGTTCTGAAAATTCATCCAGGTCTGGTCGATCTGTTCTGATTCAGGTGTTTGCTTGATGTATTTTTATTCCAACTGGGCTATTATTCAATTATTACTGGACTACTATGGTCCATGTAAACACACCTTATGATCCATTACAAAGAGGCTTAAACCACCTACAAACTGCTATGATCCAGCTTTCAATAATGTATGAACAGCTATGATGCTTTT
>JAOVVA010000010.1:9806272-9827700 GCA_028565275.1 Leiocassis micropogon
TTTTGTTTTTTGACCACTACAATTTCTTCTGAACCATGAAGTGCTGTGCCAAACTCTGTTGACAAGCTTCATGATTTTCTATAATCAAGGAACTGTAGCAGTTTGAGATTAAATTCAGGAATATGGTAAATGAATTTGGTGAAAATTTGTCAGGACACATGGCCATATTCAAGGCTGCATTCAGAGTTAAGTACTGCTCACACAATAGGAGGTTAATACTGAAACTTGGTAAAATCAGATTTAGACCTCAGGCATAAGTATCGGCGGAAGCAGTGGCGTAGTGCTTAGCACTGTCGCCTTGCACCTCCAGGGCCCGATTCCCATCTCTGTGTGCATGTTCTCCTCATGCTTAGTGGGTTTCCTCCCACAGACCAAAGACCTGCTAATTGGTGTTCCCAAATTGTCCGTAAATGAGTGTGTGTATGTTTGTGCCCTGCGATGGATTGGCACCCCATCCAGGGTATACAGGACTATACGCGACCCTGTATACAGGATTAAGCGATATAGAAGATGAGACGATGAGACATAAGTATAGTATATGTATCCCTGATGAAGTGGTTTAAGTGATCTGATCACCTGAGATTAAATTAATTAACATGTTCACAGTCTTTCCTCTTTCATTCACATAAATGGTGTTGCATACCATTTAAATGCTTTGGAACGTTATTTATTCAGCTTTATCATTGATTTTAACTCATGACTTCTCTTAGTGATATATAATGAACATTTTGGTGCAGTCATGTGGCTGTGAACTTGTGTACCGATGACGTATTGAAAGTAACTTTCATGCCATTTAACAATTCTTATGTTTTAATCACATCTCATATTTTACCTGCATTTAATGGACAAATTTATATAAATTAAAAAAAGAAAATAAAGCTATGATCAATGTCACATAGTCCTTTTAACCCTAAAATTGTCAGGGATAATGGCATGTGATGTCTTTCAAAATGTGTTCCATGTGGTCCATTTGGTCTGTGTCATGTCCCCTATAATTTCCCTTAAAGAAGTGGGTCTGAGCTCTTATGTGTTAAACAGAGACCCTGTCTTTCCTGCACCCTCAGACACAGTTATTCACTCTTACATCCTCACGGCCTGACACAGCAGCGCAATCAGCCATCGACTGTAGATTTTTGTATTGTGTTCTCCATGGTTGGTGATTGATTTTGTTGAATCAGCGTGGCCAGTGGGAGAAAGATGAAAGACTTTTGATTGCCTGTTCACAGAATCAGTGCAGTAGAGGAGAAATGAATTTGTGCAGTGCAAGCAAACACTCTCAAGAGGACATGCAGGTTTTTTTTTTTTTTTTTTTTTGCTCATCTATTTATCTGTTTTTTATAGCATCTGCTCATATCCTGTGGATGGCAACTGGAGCGATTCAGTTCCACACAGAGCATTTAAGTAGTTTTACAGTGGATTAAGCTGGTATGACTCTGGCCCAACTCTCTTGCAACAACACTAAATATACTCATGAGCAAAAGAAATGTTGCACATATAAATTACTTACAAATTTTATTTCACATCACATCAATAAGGAAGTTCAATTATGTACAAAACTCTTTGTGCCCTTCAGCACCAGAAATAAAAATTTAGACAACATTGATAATGACGTAGATTCAACATTGGCCCACGATCTGGCCTCATTGCACGTCCAGCAAGTCCTCCTGCAGCCAAAGGTCTTTAAATAGTCCTACGGCTTTATCGGGTATGTAACACTGGAATACCACCAGCATTAGTGGCCGCATTTTCTGTACGATTTCTCAAATGATGCCATCAAATTAGTCTGTCTTGTCTTGTCATTGTCACTCTTGGCATTCCAGACCTACTAGTTGTTGGGAATCTGTTTCATAGCCTGGAAATCAGATTCCTGGCAACTCCAAATTGTCTGGCGATGTCTGTTTACGTTGAACCAAGTTGAAGCATTCCCATGGCCCTCTCTCTGCTAGCTTTGTCTAAATGAGGCATAATAGTGTAAAGATAAAATACACAGTCTGAAAGTTGTCCTTACATTTGATACCAAGACATGCCAGCTGGACATAATCACATGGCAAACTTCGTGCTCATGCATGGCACTTCTTAAGAAGTAGTCAGGTTTGGTTATTCACAATATAGTAATGCTCTACTGAGAAATAATTAATTTTACTTTAACCATGTTCATAATATAACAAGACGAACAATTATGAATTGGAATAGTGGAATGTTTAGTTTGTCCACAAGTATAGTATGTTGTATAGGAAATTTAGTAACAGCTACAATAAAGATTTACCCCCCTTTCAACTTTTTCACATACTGAAATGTTACAACCTCTAACTTAAGTGGGCTTAATTAAGGCTTTTTTTTCTATTTAATTTACATACAATGTCTTTCATTTAAGCTGCAAAATAAAAAGAAGACATTTGTTTCTCCCCCTGGATCAATACTGTAAATGATAGAACCATCTAAGGCTGTGATTACAGCTTCAAGTCATCTGAGAGATTTTTCTGTCAGCTTTGCTCATCTGGATCCTGATATTTGAGCACATTCCACTTCACAGGTAGGTGTATACAAACAGACTGTCAGTTGGCAGACAGTTTAGGCTCTTTGTCCTGTTGAAACTTGAAACACTTCTTCAGTTTCATGTGTCTCGCAGAGGATTGCCCTGTATTTGGTTCCAACCATTCCCTGAGTTTCAGCTGTTGAAATCTTGACAGCGCTACCACCATGAGGATGGTGTTCTCAGAGTGATGAGTAGTGTTGAGGTTCTGCCAAACATAGTGCCAAAGTTGAAGTGTTTATGCAATCGGAGATAGTCTAGTACTGAAACTCAGGGATGTGCAAATGAAAACAATTCTGAAACCAGTTTTAAAATCAGAGTCTGTTGGATTTAGCCAGGTTTGCAATTCTAGGACTGTTCTTAGAGCTGCTTTAGTTTGCATAGCTACAAATTCCAGTTCTATAATTTCCCCAATGAATAGGCCCTTTAAGTCTTCTGGGATTTTTTGGTTTCATTGATTATATACAAATACAGACTGCTGCCACCTCCTGGTGTGGAAAGTTATTATTATATATTTTTTTTAGTCAGGCACATAATGTACATACATGAGGACTAACTGGTTACTGGTTCAATCATATCTTTTGCAGAATATTTGATATGACTGTGAGGCAATGGAACACACCCATTAATTTTTTTTAACACTGACTTGGTGTGTAAGAACGCCTACATCCCTTTCTTTAAAAGTCTTCAAGTGTATCCAGGCTGGAGCTTGTCACCAGCCTGTTATTAAATGACTCAGGTCAGTGAGGAGGTCAAAGTTCAAAGAAGTTTATAGTAGCACTAGATTCTGGGAAGCAGAACCTAGGCAGTTAATCAGATGCTCTGTCTCACCCTCTCTAAAGTCCCACCAAGCTTGTGTCTCCTTGCTCTTTATTTCTTTTACACACTCCTTCCAATTATCCACTTTCAAATGATATTGTCTTTTTTTTTTTGGACAGCCCAGAATGTTCTCTTATTCAGCTTCCTAATCAAAGTGGCCAGCTGAGCCGAGGCAGAGGCGCTAATGCACAGACAGACGCTGTGCTCTCTCTTATCTGCTTTTCATTACATTGTCCTGTCTCCTAATTAAAGTTGAAGTTTTTTTCTGTCCTTTCATCTGTCTTTTCCTCTTTCTTACATTCTCTCTCTGTCTACCACTGATGCTTCTCCTTCCCATCTTTATTTCGTCCTCCTCCCTGTTTCTCACACTGAGATGACTTGACACACACATGCACACAGATGGGGAATTGTGGTGAAAAAGCTAAAATAACCACCACCCAACTGACTTTGATTCTGCCTTTGATTCTGCCGTGGTCTCGGGCTAGTTAGCGCTGTTTGTGTCAGGCTTTAAATGCAGCTACAAGTGAGCATATTTAATCAGAGTGAAAGCCCACAATTGTAGCCCTAGGCTAATGAGCCTAGACGAAAATAGCATACCCATCCATGGCTAGTCAAAAACTAAGCGTGCTTTTGTGAAAAGGCAGCACAGGGTTGTTTAATCATCCTCTAATCTAGTGATAAATAATAGTGCCAGGTGATTTATAGAAGGTGTAATGATGGATATGTTGTATAATGGCACATCTGCTTTGTTGCTCCTGCTCTATTCACTCTCATTATTCTCTCTTTATTTTCCTGATTTTCAGATGGACCCTGAAGCCAGACCAAGGTAAGACAACTACAGTGATTTATAATTTCATGCCTGTTTCTTGGACTCTTTTGAACACACACAGCTTGTGGTGTGAATGCAAAAGTCATTGATCAGCTGTATAGCATCCAGATGTCTCCTCATGAAAATAAATACAGACTACAGAGTGTAGCCTGACTTTCACTGCACCAAGCCCCCACCCCCCAAAAAAAATCCCTAACCTACAGACACACACACATGTGCACTCTCTCATACACAAACAGAATAATTTACTGTGATTACCTACCTCATAATTGGACAACTCATTATTTACGCACATTGACGCAAGCTTTTGTAACCCTTCCTTTGTACAGCTGTAGGTCAGCCTTTATATACATCCTGTCCACATGCAGCTCTGCTCCACTTGTGTGTGCGTCTGTATTCAGCCATGCCAAACATTTGCATGAGGTTAATAAAAAGGCATTTTTTATCATCCAATATCAACTTGTCATTTCCGGATCCCTCAGCGTCATGTGAGGTGCACTGCAACAGTAATAAAATTTATGGAAATAAACCGTAAACCTTTTGTCCATATTTCATAAGCGTCTATCAGAATCAGTCCTAGGAATCATGCTCAAAGTTAATTTAGGACTTATAATATTCCTAATTTAGGGTAGGACATAAAAGTTGTTTATGAAGTTTCCTACTCCTACTTTCAGCGAGGAGAAGAACTGCTCCTAGGAAAGCATGTTTTGTCATTGTTTAAGATGGTGAGAGATACAAAGTAGGCTACATATTATAGTGGGAGTTGTAGTTTGACAGTTTTTTTTGTTTTGTTGTTTTAATGTTTATGCAAATGGGCAAAACTTCTAGATGCATGACTATAGCGCTGGGTAGGACTGTCATAATCTGATCAAAAAGAAAGAAATGAAAATTCTATTTTTAATTTTAAAAAGGAAGCCAAACTGGAGTGAAGATGAGACCATTTTGCTTTCAGAGGATGTTGTAAAATGTAAAGAAATAATAAGGAAAATTCTGCCCTACTCTTCCCTCTAAAGATAAAAAGTAAGTGGACGGCAATTTGTGAAACATCAATGTCACCTGTAAGTTTGCCGCAAGTACGCCTCAGGAGTGTTAAAAATGATGAACGTTATGTCAATGAAAAATTATTATTATTATTATTATTATTTTTTTAATGACCACGTTTTGGTTCACATAAGCCTCTGGGCGATTATTTTAATGTGTGTGCCATGGGTGATGACCACAACTCCAGGGAAACAAGCAATACGCATGATCCACATACAGCTTGTTTTTCATTGATTCCATGCTGTGTGGTGGGAAATGTATGAATCTGTGCTGCTGATTCGCATGATCTGTGGTGCTGTAAGAGCAAAGTTTGATTTATTATTATGTCCCACATTGTCACTTGAGACAAACCCAAATCATCACTGTTTCAAAGCTGCATCTTCTCTGTTAATAACAAACTTAAAGTAGCAGTCACCTGCAGAGACAGCATACAAAGTGTTTGTTACTGTTCCAGTTGCATACTCTACCGCCCACGATCGGTCACAAAAGTATTAATTTTTGGTACGAATGTATCTTTTGTGATTTTCATGTCACTCTGTGTTACCAAAACGTCTCTCCTCACGTGTCTCTGCCTGAACATAATTTCCTCGCAACATCTCCAGAGCTCTCCTACAGTTTGATAGGGATAGAAGTGATTTCCTATTTTAAGAATGTTGATAAATTGCCTTTTATAAATATTCCATCTGGGTACAGGGCTAATGAACTGTATAGTTTTTTTTTTTTCTATAAGAAACTTTGTACTGAATAAATAAGCCAGAAATGTTGTATTAGATGGCAAATGACAGTTTTTATGTCGACTGCCTGCGAAGGAGAGGTGTGTGGCTGCGGGAACACGTTTTCAGACGGGGTGTGGCATTCATGACCATCATTTTTTCTTATCACTTAAGGCTCATTACCGTTATTTGTGAAGACGGAAGGGGAGGGACGGGGGGGTGATGGTGGGGACAGGAGACTGGAGGACAGATCACCTGCAAAAGGGGAAAATTCAACACCACCAACAAGCTGACATCATTATCCAGGAATCAGACTCAAGAAACTGTCCTCTATTGTGGGCCGTTTCCTCTGTAAGCCTCTGCATTATTATACTCAGTCGGAAGGAAGCAGCATTTAAAGCATTACATTATTTGTGTGTGTCTCAGTCTGTGTGACCACACTTGTGTGGGTGCAAGTCCATCAAAGAAATGATGTGCTTCTAATAACAAGCAGAAGCAGAGAAAATACATTCAGCAGGTTCAAGGTGAGCTTTAAACAGTGCAGAACACAAACACTAACAGTATTTGCTGGCTGTTGTGTGTTACACTGAAAATCATGATAGCAGGAGTCCTATTATTATTTACTCCATGATATGTTGTTGATGTGCCCACGGCCCTTCGATGCGGTAGATCCCCCAGCACCCTACTTCCCATGGCTCAGTGTAGGTGACACATAGGTATCACCATGTGTTATCTCACATCAGCATCGTCTGTCGGCGACACACAATTCTTCTTTCCACAACTCATCTGAAACCATTCATGGGAATTGTAGCACGTTCAGTGGGCAGGCAACACATGTCTTCCTTGGAAGACTCACATCTATTTTTATAATATATCTTTTAAATTATTTTATTTTAAGTGGTGTTTAACACTTTTTTTTTAACACTAGAAGCTTCACCTTAGCATTTAAGAGACACTTGAGGGAGAGGATGATTTACATAAATCTACTTTAATCTCTATAGAAATTTCTCTGTTTCTGCCTTCACAAGTCTCTCTAGAGAAATGATTGTGAACCGGTGGAGCGAGCAAAGTGTTTCAGTGGACCGAAGCAAGTACTTGAAAGAACACAGCAGCACTCTTGATAGACATATGGGAAAAAAAATCTATTACTCTAGTTTTCTAAACACAACCCGTCACAGCTTCAGTAGCAGATCCTCTGTTTATCCAACCATGAGTTTATTATTATTATTTAGCTGAAGGCAGATTATTAACCAGAGCATCAACATTGCGAGAGACTTTAGTTCAGAACAAGGCGAGTATTCACTTGTTTTTCTTTCTTGTTTTAAGTTGAACAGTGAGAAATGTTTATAATAGACATATTGAGCACTAGTTAAAAGTGTCATTAATAGTGTTAATTTTGTCAGCTATTTTTAATTTTTGTCTAATTTTAGGATAAATGTCCCTGTAGTTTTTATCATATTTAGTCAATCTTATCCTATTTTTATTTAATCAAGTTTTAGTCGACTAAAAGTCTGGACATTTTAGTCTAGTTTTAGTCAAAGGAAACTAAGTATTTTAGTATAGTTTTAGCTATATATTTTAACATTTTAGCAATAAGATTATTATTAATTAACCCTACAGTCCGTCTAGTCTAGCCAAAACAAATTTAAGGTTTTTCACAAAATAATTATCTTAACATTTAAAATGTATCTTTTCATCTGATGTTTTCAGCGAATTATATTTATTTTTAACTACACATCAACTGCTGCATGTCCATATATTTTTTTTTCCTACAAAACAGTAGGAGCAGTATGGACAATACAGTATTTTGAAACTTTTTTTTTTTTATATGAATTTACACACTTGGACTGTTGTAGGGATACTGTATGGGATCCTATGTACTGTATCACCATCATTTGCTTACCTGTTAGCTCAATGTGTTTGGCAATGGTTTAACTATAAAATAAAATAGACCACAACATAATTATGCTAACATGTGGTACCACAAAGAGGCTGTAAAACTGGGAGATTGTTATGGTCTGCCTTGATGCGTCTCTTCAGGTTTGTGGTATTTTTCCCAGCAATTGTGTGCCCACACTGTTTCCCCTCTGATATTACTACACATCAGCTTTTTTTCTCTGGATTTAATATTTAAAAAATAGGCCCAAATATCAGATCTTGTCCAAGTAATACTGCTGTGATGTGTGAGTTAAAGATGACTGAGCTTGTAACATTCTGTCACTGCGCACACAAACTACTCCTGATATGGCGCGCGCCGTGACCCGGGAAACACTGCTGCTCGTGCCATACTGAATGAACACCGTATCGCAGCAGCTTGTGACGAAAATTATATGTTGGCAAAAATAAAGACAGACCTTTTATTAGTTTAGACAACATTTTAGTTTAGTCTTTTTTCATCAACAATATTGCATGCTGATTTCGTCACTGTCACTGTTCACTGATTTCCGTGTCGTCTCTTCATCACTTCGTCTCAGTCACAGGAAAAAAGGTCGTCAACAAAAAATGTTCAGCATTATTTTGGTAGGCGAAATTAATACTAGTTATTAAGAACCAAAACCACTTCCAAGTGTCTTATTTATAGTCTTTGAGTCATCACCAACAGCTAAGTAATAAAAGGGGAGTGTTCACATGTTTAGTGAAATAAGGCTGTTCTAGGAGCAGTATGATGCTCTCTCATGATAGTTCTGATGAAAATAATCATAAAGAAATAAGTGTTGTTGTGGATAACATAGGCTTAGTGCTTTAAGGCAAGGAACAAGCATGCAGTTAGATACCTCGAGTGGGAGCAAAGTTAGAGTTTAATTTGTTATCGACTTTCCCCAGTTATCATCATGTGATCACTAAGCACATGTCCTTGGATAAGGTCAGTATGACCACATATACACACACGCACACATATACACACAGAGTGGTCTCAAATGTTATTATTTTTTTTCATTAGTGTGTAGTGAGAGTGGCTCAGGCTATCTGATAACCACCCATATAAACCATTATCGACTCAAAGCTGGATGGACAGAGGGGGAGGGAGAGAGAGAGAGAGAGAGAGATACAGAAGGGAAGATGAGGGAAAGGGAGAGGACAGAAATTGAGGTTGGCAGGAATGGGTCCTGGAATAGGTGAGATGATGATGATGATGATGATGATAAAGGGAAAGACAGGAATGAAAAGACAGAAATGCAAAAAAATAGGCAAGAAAATGATCCAAATTCAGCCTAAGTGATGATGTGATGGTTACTATGACGATAGTAAGGGCAGCCGCATCATCATTATGGTGGGTGATGACACTTTTCGTAATCTGGAAAGAGTTTTTGGGTTCTTTATTTAATCAGATTAATCATCCATGTTCTAATGGCAGCAACATTTGAAAGAAATTCATGATGCTGGGTTGTTAAATTTTGGCACCCCATATGGCTATAAAATTAATATTGGGTTTTGCATGCTTTAAAAATAAGTCTGTTGCAGTTACTTGTTATATTGACTCAGTGAGGTAAGGGTGTTTTGTTTGTTTGTTTGTTTGTTTAATACTGAACCGATTGGAAAAAGGACAGCTCTACTTTTCTACTGCCAAAAGAATATACACGCATAAAATTAGGACATTAATCTTTTTGTGTTAGAGTAACAGGTGGTGTTGTGTACTGTATTAAGGGTTTACACAGTGGTTATAGATTTAACCTATTTGCAGATAAAAAATATATGTTTACTCACAGACACATACATACACAACTATAAGCAGCACAAGAGAAAGGGGGGGGGGGAGTTTTAAGAGCCATCTCCAGTCTGATCATGTGGATCTAATCGTTTAATTACAGCTCCTCCGAGAGACTCAGTCGTGTGTTTACTGTGCAGATGTGTGTGGGTGTACATTTGTGTATTTGTGCTTCTAGGAACTGATAATAAGAACACCGTATATATATTGGACGGAAATGTAGACTTGGTTAGCATATACATACTTCTGGGTAATATACATCTTTTCATTTTATCCTCTCGTATTGATTAAATCTGTCTGATTGTATTCACAAAGGCACTTTCAGTGCACTACCTTTCTCTCTCTCTCTCTCTCTCACACACACACACACACACACACACACACACAGCGAGAGAGAAACATATAGGTCTATACTTGGATGCACACTCACACAGGCCATAAACAGAGGCATTGGTTTCATTTCAGATAACTCCTCTGTCCGTTGAACTAAGATGATCATTTCGGGGCTGTGTTTTGTCCTCGCTGTAGTAGACAAAGGTTGGAGGTGATGCATGTGGTATAGAGTTACAGATCAATACTGGAGGGGATGATGGAAATGGAGAATGTGTATTTGTGTGTGTGTTTTGAAACCCGTTGTGAGTTCCGGGACCTAAAAGCCAACAATCGTCTTGAGCAACATGGAAAGAGCGATAGAGCAGACAGGAAGATAAGTTTTCCTTCAAAGTTAAGATTGAAAGTGAGATTTAGAGAGAATTAGCAAGAAACTGGACACACAAGCACTACTAAATGAGTTTGTTTTTACAGTTTTGTAAGATCTTAAGCGCGGTATGATAAGTGTGTGCTGTAAATATGTACTTGAGTGTACAGTACCTGATTTTTTTTTTTGTCTAGGGGAGTTAATGGAAATGTCAGATTAGTGTGTAGCACCAGGCACAGGAACAAAGATAGATTCTAAAACACGAATGGTATGCCCTAAATTTTCACTTCTAAATGGCATCCAGAATTTGGTGTAATCCGTGTTGTCCTTTCAATAGAATTAAAACTCTGTAATATCATGGCTATTTTTACGGAGGAAGTAAAAGCACTTCTCACCTTCAGCTCTTGACACGACAGTGGTCATGTGTATCATGGCAGCGTGTGCTTTCAGCAGCATGAGCGCAGTTATTTTTGTGTATTTCACATCAACTGAGCTGAGCAGGTGCAAGAAATTCACCCAACACTGAGGTTTTCCTGGGGGTATTACCATTTTGTTAGCAATTTGTCAGCGAATAGCTGCTTCATCCCCAGAGCCTTCTGTCTCCTCCTGATGGAACATTAGCAAGTTAGAAAGTTTTGTGTTTGTATTTTTATCATGCTGAAAATAGGTGACTTTTAGATAAGGCGTAGAACATCTGCACCTTTCCAATGCGTACACGACGAAGGTCAGGAGTTTGCATACAACCCTGCAGCATTCACGTGCACACCGTCAGGCTGCGGAAATGTACTGTACATGGTCGTGTGCGAGCGAGTCAATGTGCGTGTTTGAGATTCAGCATGCATCGGGCATGTAAATACACGGCCTTGCTGCACTGCAATTGGAGGCAGGCGAACCGTATTAATCATACAGTGTAATCACTGTAATGTGATAACAAGCTACAGCAATCTGACACTTCTCATTACCATAGTGCTCTCTCTCTCTCTCTCTCTCTCCTTCTCTCTGACATGATGGCATAGACAAAGGCATATTTACTTTTATTTTGTTTTTTATGTGCCAGCATGAGTAATGTTTTATGGTACAATGTGCAATGTGTGGCTCAGTTTCTGGTCATATTCAGTGGCTTCATAAAAAAGGTGTGTGCTGGGGGTTTATTTTGTATTTCATCAAATGTTCATCTTTTCAAAAAAAAAATATATATATATATATATATATATAAAAAATTGTCACATAATACTTTTTTTTTTTTTAATCTAAATTTGTTCCAGTCATTACTGGCCCCTTAACCACAAGTCTGATCCCATAAAACAAAGCTACTTTTGCTTGCAGTGCTAATGATGTCATTACCACTACTGCCTTCACCGCGCCAGTTGCAATTTGTCTCAATTTGTTGATAAACCTGTTCAAGTGGAAGTTTGAGCGTAGGTTAAGGCTTCAAGTCAGTAATCATTTTAAAACTGGTGAATTATGGTTGCACCACAAACATGTTCAGGTACAGTACTGTTCAAACGTCTTGAGATACCCCCTCATTTCTTTACATATTGGGTCCAAAGAGCAAGACTTTCTTGTGTTTTTAATATAGATTTGAGGAATAGCTTACTGAACGACTTTGTGGCTTTCATTTTCAGCTCAGTCCCTGTACCTGACCAGTTTCAAAGGAATGTTGTTTGTTTGTTAAGCCACACGTGACCTATGAATCACTCACTGACTCATCTTCTATACCGCTTTATCCTGTATTCAGGGTCGCAGGGACCTGGAGCCTATTCCAGGAGGCTTAGGGTACGAGGCGGGGTACACCCCGGACAGGGTGCCAATCCATCGCAAGGCAACCTATGAATCATTCAAGCATAAAAAACATTTAACTTAAGGCATGAACCAGTGAGAAACAGGTGCAGATGTTGACAGATGATCCAGCCGGTGATTAGTATACCGCTGATGCTGAATGGTTGGAACAGATGAGAGGGGAAATGAGGTTGCTGCTGACATAAACAACCAGTTTTTAAATTTTCATTTTGCTGCCTGTCACAGTAAAACACTGGTTCCTGTTTCTTTCATTTAATTTAATATGAAAAAATCTGGGATGGCTCCAAACTTTTGCACAGTACTGTACAGTACATCCTAACTCATACAGTAGACTGCAAAACTAATGCAAATCAAGCTATTCTTTTACCATCAACTGATAATCAGAAATATAATCTGACATAATACAGAAAATATTACATCCACAATTGAGACATAGGAAAACAGTTAACGTCTGTCTCTGTCTTATAGATATATGTGATTTACAAATACCAATTCAAATTTTTCATCACTTGTATTGTTTTTTGTTTTTTTTTTTGCTCTTCTCATGCAACACTGGCATTTTACTAAGCAACCATATCAAAGCAAGATAACACAACAGCTGCTAATTTAATCTGCATTTGAATGTGCTCAACGACTGAATGACGTAATCATTTTATTAACTGTAATTTATATTTTGCGATGTAGCTTGTCAATAATCTCAGTCTTATGTTAAGTTTTATCACTTTGATGCATGTTTTACTGCTGGAAATAAAAAATGCAATTATTTGTGTAAAAACAGTGTTCCTGACATACTTTAAACAGAATTATCTTATACAAGAATATAAGGGGGGGGGGATTATATATACAGTATATAGCTCTCTCTAGGCTCCTGGCTGCAGGAGGCTACAGCAATCAAGATTTCTTTAAGGGTAAACTAAAATTTAGCAGCTGGTCTATATGTTAAGGTAACATTAAAACTATGCTACTTGGCGCAACACTTGGAGCTGATGTTCGCCGGGTGCAACCAGCTGCTCAACCTCAGGCTCTTTAGGCGTGGGCTTGGTTTTGGATGGGCAGTGGACAAATCCTGTGTGTCTTTCCCAACATGAGGGTCTCACTGTCACTCCTGCAGCTGTTGTTTATTGCGCTGGTGACAACAGGTGAACTACAGCGATAAGGAAACTGAAAAAGGTTTCGTAACACAGGCTAAAATGTATTATATCACTTGTCTGGTTTGCTTTGCTTTTTTATTCTTTATTGTTTTTTTTTTTCATGCAGCCCAATGCTGGTTAAATTTTGCTAATTTTAAAGGTCTCATATCATAATTATTTTTAAACAAGACAATACGTGTCTCGGATGGCTCCAAAATCCATCCATTCTCCAACATTCTGCAACCTCAGGTTCTGAAAATGTACAGTAGTGCATTGTGGAAGGGCTAAAATGTGCAGGTTCTCAAATGGATGTGAGTCAGTGCCCGAAGACCTCATATGGGGTGGACTTTTATGTAACTCATCAGTTAAAATTATATTCAACCATATAATTATGCACAATTAGGAGTGTTGTCATTTTGAGTGACAGCTGCCTTGCATAACAATTTTGTAGTTTAACTTAATTCCCACATACTGTAGTGCCAAAACCCCAGCTACTGGATGCAGTGCCGGTCACAAGCCAGAATAAAATAGGAGGGTTGCATCAGGAAGGGGCTGCTGGCCAAATTACCACCATCCAACCATCTACTCTTAAACTTAAAAGGTTTCACACTAATTCTCTGGCTACTAATGTTCTTACTATTCTTCAAAATTACTAGCCTGAAGATCTATCCTGCTTCAGCATGCAAAGTAAGCTACCGTTGTAGTTCAGATTCATATGACTCGGTTCAACTGGCTCAATTGACAAACATGCAATAAAGTCAGTTTAAAGTAGCAACATATACACCTTCAAGTTGAGCTTCAGTATTGCATTGAATCCAGTATTGATCATCCTTCACTCAGAAAGCAGTCTGATATATAAAAGAGTTAACATCATTTTTAACATAAAAAAACTACATCTACTGTGTCTTCACTGCCTTGGAGGATGAGAGCAAAAAGAGAATTTTGTGTTCATGTGTACAGCCAACAAGAAAGCATTGATTGTGTGTTTCTTTTAGCTGTGCCAGTTCTATTCAGAGTCGGCTACAGTAAGGAAATCACAAAAGCATGCAGGAAAGCATTCTGGTTGGCACTTCGGGGGATTGGGGTTAATATTCATTTTCCCCTTATGACATCATAAAGCGGAGAACATCTGACAGGCATTTTCAAGCACAGGTTTCCACACAGGAAAAAAAAAAACAGGAAGGGTGACCCAGATGAACATCTACAAATGATTACAATGTGAATTTTGCATATAAATGACCTTTAAGGTTTAAGAAATCACATTTTAAAGGAAACGTACAAATCGAAATGATATCATAACCAAACAAATGTGAGAGGAGTGTGGGCTAAACACCTCTCAACATATTTTTCATTCGTTATGTGTAAATATGTTCTTAAAGCTGCTTCTCTTTCCCATATTGTTAGTGTGACTTTGCAATGTGGAGTAGGGTGAGAGTGTGAGTGTGTGTGTGGAAGGAGGCATTATGGGGCTACACAAGAACGCCTACAGTGTTGATTTCAACAATTTTGTTTTATATTAAAATCTTGATTATTTGTTACAAATATTTAGCCAGCAAATAAACAAAATTGTTGCACTTTTATTACATAATTTTAACCTAATGCATAAATCTTTGATATTTATTCAAAATGTAAATAAATAAATTAGTTATGTGAACTTATATGCCACAGATGAGTAAAAACTGAGTGCATGAAAAAAAGAGAGGAAAAACAAGTGGAAAAAAGAGAGCTCATGATTTACAATAATTCAATTAAAAATGAATAAAAAACTGTTTGTAATTTTATGAGCCACACTAATCTCAATTATGTCACTTATGATTAATTAACCGCAGAAGCCAAAAACTCATAATAACAATTTAACTATGATTCACTGTGCAGCGTTGGTACGACTGTTTGTGAGAAAACACCATGCCAGAGGCTGGAAAACTGCTTGGGCTCTCTTAGTAAAATATTCACAAAGTCTCTCACAGCGGAGCCTGACTGCACACACCCTCAATTCTCAGAGCAGGGTGGCTGTGTGTGTGTGTGTGTGTGTGTGTGTGTGTGTGTGTGTGTGTGTGTGTGTGTGTGTGTGGGTGTGGGTGGGTGTAAGCATGTCTGTATGTGTGTGTGTGTGTGTGTGTGCGAGCGCACATGCTAGCAGAATCAATATGCAGCCTGAATAATTTACACTCTTCCACATGCTCGCTTTCATCCACTCTTCCTTTCCGTCTTTGTATTTCACACTCACACTTTCAGTAACACTCCCACTCGCTCAAGAGCCCACCCTTCCACCACACACAGACACACACACACACACACACACACACACACACACACACACACACACACACTTTCTCCCTACTCTATATAGACACTGCTGTTTGATAAACAAACTTTATTGATGTCCATTATATTAAAAGAAGGATGGCTATAATAAATGTGAGCTTTAAGTCCAAGGGTTTTAATGTTTGTTCTCCATTCAAGCTATTAATGTCTTAACTTAATGGTATGTTTTAGCTTCCTGAAAATCCAATTTGGGATATGAAAATTTAATTGAGCTCTGATGTCTCAGTCAATAGGCTCCTCGGTATCGTGCGATGTCCCCATAGAAACCAAGCCGCTCAGTCTATCCGTCCTTGCTGTCCGCTGTTTTAAAATGTACCATGAAAATTACATCTTCGATTTGAAAATTAAATCTTTTCAGATAGCTCCCTTCGAACAAACAAATAGATTAGCAGGTGAATACGTAACGGGTATAAAACGATTATTCTGTATCTCTGAGGCACCACATCAGGGAGGAGAATGTGAATCATTAAGCTTTCTCTGAGCTTTTATTGCCTATTTTCTGCTGTGGCGCTCGCACCATCTGAAGTGAGTTTATACTCATGACCTTTCCATATGATTGGTCTGCGTATTGCAGCGCCAACATTTTCAGCATTTCCCATGAGTCTTGAAAATCTTGAATTTTAAAGTGTGGGAAACAGTGGGGAAATAGGTGTGTGGATAGAATGTCTAAAAATATTAAGTGAGATTCTGTTAAAAATTCATGCTTGGATTTTAATCCACAGAGATTAGATTTCTAAAGTATGACCACCACAGTCGTTTCAGCATTCCAACAGTGAGTGTGGAACGTCTGATCATTAACTTGCCGCCTATTTGCAGAAGAGGTGCATTTTGTCTGTGGGAATTGTACACACAAACACCACTTGCACATTACAGGAACTCAGCTGGGAGTTATTGCCACATTCCCCATACTGTCCTGACCTCACTCTAAGTGATTTCCACATGTTTGGGCAAGCATTTCAGATGTGAAGCAGGTAGTCTGATCATGGCTCTGGCATGCAGAGAAAACTTTCTACCTTGATTTTATCCAGGTCCTAGTAATGGAATAAGTGCGTAAGTGTAGCAGTGGATTATATACAGAGATAGAGGGAGTTTTTACTCTCGTAACTGTGCTCTGATATTCTGCACAAACAAAACTCCCAGTTTGACTTGAACACACCTTGTTTAAATGAATAAAATGTAGGATTTCTTTAATTAATTGGCAGATTACTGTGAGAAATAAAACCTGTCAGGATGCGCTCCTATTTGAACATACTCAACTTCAAAGTAGTAACGAATGTTACACCACTATGTCCTTGATTAGTTTCCTTTAGAGACATCCTCCAGTAACCTTTTGTTAGAAACATGCCTGGAAATTATCCAGTCCTTGTGCTTCAATCTACATTTCACCTTGTAGCTCTAATTATTTTGTATATTGTGAAGTGTTATGTAGAGGTGAACACTATATTGAAACACCAATTCGAGGACACATGATGAACTTAAGTTTACTTTGCTTAGTTGAGCCAGCTAGCATAAAAGACTTTATATAACCAAGCGAACGCATAGAAAAGCTGGAGCTCTCACCACATTTTGTAAATGTTTTTTTTCCCCCATCATAAAAATGGTTGCAATCTGATCTTCGTCATGTTCTTATCGTATGTAAGACATGAATTTTAACTTGACTAAACTTATACTGTCTGAGGGATTGTTTGATTAAAGATGTTTGTGTTTCAGTCTGTCTCATCAGTCAATCAATCAGAAGGAACAGGAAAAAAAAACAGCCTCAAAAATCTGGAATCTATCGAGGAAGCACTAGGTATGAGGTGGGCACACACCTCAAATGAGATGAGAATCCGTTGCAGTGCACCGTCTATGCTCACATACACAGTACATTTACACCTAGGGGTGGTTTATAATTCTCCTTTCACACCAGCATGTTTTGGAAGATGGGTGAAGTAAATGTGAAGAGAAAATCCATGATGAGAACATGCACACATATATCACAACCAGACTCAGAATAGAACCAGGGACCCTGGAGCTGTGAGGTGACAACAGTGTATTTTTATTTAAGTGTAAAATTTTTGTCTTGAGCAGGTTTACAAGAACACCATGAACACCACTAAGAACACCATGATGGTGTGTGTGTGTGTCTGTAGTTAAACAACGATGGAAGGAACCAAGGCAATCGAAGCAGAAGGAAACCATTTCTGTAAGTTACTACAGAGTGTACTTACATACGAGTAACAAAATGAGACTGCGTAACGGATGTAAAGACAAAGTGTCACTCTTCATTTGGAAAATGAGGTGTTTTTGGTTTTCTGTGTGTTTTCTGTATTCCTGACAGTGAACATGTAGAAAAAAAGATTGAAGAAAAAAAAAAAACATCCAGAAAGATGCTCACTTTATCAGAGTCTACAACGCTCCCGTAAACTCCCATAACAGTAGCAGGTTTATCTCTGACAGCGAGGCACTCTGTTGCCTTTACTTAACTTTCTTATATTCATAATGTTGTGTGCTGCGTGCACTCCAGCATCACCCTGACCGTCTACACAGCTTATATACAGTTGTTTTCCATAGCGACCGAACGAAATATAAACTTCAGTCATTTATACCACAATGCTTTTGAATTCTTGAATCCGATTGGTTAGCATTTGTTGATTAATTTTTCGATAAAAGCAGCGCTGACAGTAGAGCAGCTGCGAGGGAACAAGAGAGAGTGGTGAAGCAATGACTGTTCACAGCTGCTCTGTTAAAGCTGATAAAATGTAAAGCCATGCCTCGGTATGTTTTATTCCTTACAAAATAGATTACTTAACAAATATGGTGCAGAATTAAAAATTTGATGGGGAATGCATTTATGAAGAAAAAAGTCTTTGGCACTTTTTGTTAATAAAAAAATTTCATGAATAAATGTATTATTATTAGTACTGGTAGTGTATACACACACTAATTGGTATTAACCTTAATTATGATACTATGTATCATTGTATAGCTAGAAATTGTCAACCTATTATGTTACTATGTCACTATGTGATCATATCATCACCATTTTTAGGTTGTAGTTGCTGCCATATTCATATTCATATAAAGTACTGCACATGCCTCACTCGCTCGCTCACACTTCCTCATCTTCACGCATAATTAAAGGTCTAATCATTTGAGATTTCCCCTAATTCTATTTTTTTTATTATTTATTTATGAACTCAGGTTCAGGTTGTATGAGTTTGGGAACAAAGCCTAAAACTCTAGATTTTATTGAGCGCTTGAGCGCTGCATGGAGCTAAACGGGCTATAAATGAGCTCCAGCAAATGGTGTTTATCATCTGCATCAGTGACGTCGGGTAAAGGATTCCTGGTGGTACCGTTTGCTGTGTTTGTAAGCAGTGGATTGTCACTGTGCAGTGTGTGTGTGTGTGCGTGTGTGCGTGTGTGCGTGCGTGTGCGCGTTCAAGTGTGTGTCACTGGGCACTGTGTTCAATTTTGTACGTACTACAGAAGGACTAAAGCCATTTTTAAGACAAGGCTGTCACATCGCAGCTCCTCGGAGACAGGGTGGGGGACTTGGGAGAAGGAAAGGGAGGGGACAGGAGGGGGAGGGGACGGAGAGGGTTATCCCCCTACCTCTGCACCATAGCTTGTGAAATGGGCTTTGCGTTGGCGCGGTAGGCCGAGTCAAATTACCTCAGCGTTTTGTTCCACTGAAGGTAAAGCCATATTGGATTCCATTATCTGTTGATTCGATTTATGTCTGTTTTTACCACCTTACTGATGTGCCTCACATTAGAGTGCTGCTCCTACAGCCTGGAATGGGATTAGGGAGTGAGTCAGTCAAGGGAGACCGGTCTTCCTGAAATGTGTGTCTTCCAAACAGGTGGCTCAGGACAGATGTGCGAAGAATTCATTAACGTGTTTATATGCCTTGTGTATAACACTCAGTGTTATATTACTGGTAAAGGATTTTTATACGGCTCAAGCTTTGTGTAAACAGTCATGGCAAGGCACAGAGGAAAAAAAAGACCTTGTGCTCCACATCAGGCATGATTTATGATTCAGAGACGGTGTGCGTGGAGTGTGTGAGGATATGAACACACCACTTATATACCTACGACTTTAATGAACCAGCCCACATTTCTACGGTGTGGGACTCTCATAGTTCACTCTGTAAATTAAAAACAACCATGAGAAACCTGTAGTCAAGTACACTTCCTTGGGATAAATGTTGAGCATATCGTTTATAGTGACAAGACATCTAAAGTGTCAGGTTCACACATGTTCAACTACCAAAATGGTCGGAAATGAATGAGCCTCGATGCGATCCAAACATTTTCAATAACACATCTCCTTACCGTTTCCCCGTTATCGCTTCCTCCTACCTCTTTCATATCCTTCGAGCAGCTTTCCGGTGCCTCTGTGTTTTATTCACACCCTTGTTCTTTCTGATGTGTCGCTTCAAACCCTGTCGGTTTGCTTAGCCAGTTTTTTTTTTCTTGAAGATTTATTATCAGCTTTTTTTAAGACCCTTTTTCCCTTGTTTTACTGTGTAACCATATTTATTTGTGCAAAGCTTCTAAAAGTAAATGTTAGCAATGTACTGTATTTATTTGTTCATCTTTGCTGAGAACTTTACTCTGATCGGGGACACGGTGGATCTGGAATCTGTTCTGCGAACAGGTGGCAATACATCTTGGATTGGATGCCAGTCAATCACAGAGCATCATGCACGCACATGAAGATGCGCATGCAAACACACACACAGAACCAGGAACCAGAGAACCAGGATGAAACCTATGAACTCAGGATTGAACTGGGAAACCTTTATCCCTGAGGCTTCCTGCTGCACCATTTAGCAGCGTTGCTCCTGTTTGTCGCAATTTCCATAGTGTCGAACAGATTCTGTATCCAAACCCACCACCAGATCTTGGCCTGGCTGAACTGTAACCAAATCTGATTTGTTTCACAACTGCTGTCCACACTGTTAACTAAAAGCGATCAGATTGGATTTGGTTATGTTCTGACACAAATTTGACCTATTTGCATTTGCTGCTGTAGTAATGATGCATGAGGCTTACATACAGCATAATATTTCCTCATATACATTTCCCCAAAGTGCTATTAGATATTTCACTTTGTCCTCTGTCCAGGTTAATTTAGCCACATGGAAAATTCAAGAGCTGCATCTTTTACGCACGGGGAAAAAAGATTTTTTGCAACCCCCTGACGCATAGCAACTTAACTTTCTACCAAATTATAGTATTTTTTTTCAGTCTCTATTGCTTTTCGTTATCTCCCTACTTGCTTTTCACCATGGATCTATGTCTCATACCATGTGATCTTGTAGACTTGAATGTCTACATCATGTTGACAAAAATCGGATTTGGGCTGGCAGTATAAACAAGGCCCTTGTCTCCAGACAAGCATTCCCCCCCCCATGAAAATGAACTGATTTGGCATCTGTACATTATCCAGTGGAAAAGGAAATGGGTTTTAATGTGTGAATCAGTTAGTGAGAATCTCTCTTTTTCTCTCTCTCTCTCTCTCTCTCTCTCTCTCTCTCTCTGTCTCTATCTATCTGTCTTTGTGAAGCATCAGTGTTGAAAATGATAGAAAAACTATCAACAGTAGCTCACTCCATCACGTACATGGTTCTGCCACAGCATTTCACTCACACTAGTTCACAAAGAAGAGCTACACCTTTGTGCAGGACACACGGACATACACACACACACACACACACACACAGGTATACAGCATAGAAGCGCTCCCAGTTTTCATAATATACAATTAAGAAGAAGCACAAATCTGGCTTCCTGGGAAATACCCCTGATGCACCGTGTCGAGAGGTGTAGCCCATTTGATAGA
>JAOVVA010000010.1:9827800-9847750 GCA_028565275.1 Leiocassis micropogon
TAAGAAGAAGCACAAATCTGGCTTCCTGGGAAATACCCCTGATGCACCGTGTCGAGAGGTGTAGCCCATTTGATAGAGGAGTGATGTGAACACCTGCACAGCTATGATTTATGGGGTGCCTGGGCTCTGGACCTCACCTACTCACCCATCAGTATTCAGATAAAGAAAGCTCACAAATATGCAAGACCTTAAATGGGATCAAAGGACGCCCAGGCAGTATGTAATTACGGGAGACCAAGAGAGATAGAGATTAAAGTTAAGCATCGTGTCCTTGCCCTGCTCGCGATGAGCATTTTCTTTGTTTTTTTTTTTCTACATATAAAGCTATGACTTGATCCATGCATCTGTATTCTGTCTAATTTATCTTTCCTCACATTTCCCCTCCGCATACTCATTCTTACCTGTCTGTGTATGTCAAGTTACAATCCCTAGCTGTTTATCTGCTTACTCTGGAGCTGTTTTGCTCATTTTGACTGAAAGCCAGCCTCGCTTCCTCAAAGTTGTAACGAAGCAGTCGAGGGAATAGCGCGTGACCAGACAGGCAATATTTGGCATTTTTCATCCTGCGACAGACTTGGCTCTTGCCTCAAGCGATGATGAGATGTAGGATCGAGGAATATTACCTCCAGGATTTGGCTGGCTTTTATGACAAATGTTTTAAAAGATGCATCGGTGCACATAAAGGTTTATTAGTCGAGGAGCCTCTGATGGAGACTGTCAGTCTTTAGCCAAGCTCCAGTGGACTGTACAGGCCACAACTACTCTCTTATTGTACTCTAAAAGCTGCAGGGTGACGCCTGGACAGAATAATAATTGCAGAAGCATAGAAATTAATATATTTTACGATATATAACGTATGTAATTGCAAGCAGCTGCGACCCATCATGTCTGAGATGCAAATGATTAAGGCTAGCATGCTACGCAGACAGGTTTACACCCAGCTAACTAAACATCTACAGTACAGTATAGCTAACTTGCCATCTAGCTAACTTGGCTCATGTTAGTAATAAGAAGAAACCCGTTCTGATTCCCTGGGATTGGCTCCAGGCGCCCCACAATCCTGTTCAGGATAGAGAATGTGAGTGAGAGAGAGGGATTCTGGAATTTCTATATAAAATATATACTGTACAGTCCTGTAGTCACTACTCTTTTGCTTTTCAATAAAGAGTCCTAATGCTGTATTGAAACAATTTTCAGAAATAATTGCTATATCTAACAAGCCTGATTAGCTCAGTAAATGGTGAATGATTATTGATGGTGTGCTGCACTAGGTTTTCATGCGATACTGTAGGTGCTACAGATACAGACATTCTGGGATTTTTCACCTGTTCTCGCATCGACAGATGTGCAGTCACTGGCTCACGTCTTTATTTGTGCTGAATCAGAGCACAGCGTATATTTTCTCATGTCTCCAACGCTGTCCTTAAGGACCACCAGGCGGCAAGTCCAAATTTACAGTCATCATTACCTGACTCAGGTATGCTGGGAGTTAGGAAAAAGCAACCCATTTGCAGAAATGTGCAATGACTGGGGATCTTTGACAACTAAATTGGAAACCTCAGCATTATGTAAACTACTCTACTCTACTCTCTCTCTGTCTCTCTTGCTCGCTCTCTCTCTCTTTATCTGTTTGAGTTTTGTGGTATTCTTAGAGGAGCTGTAAGAAGGAAAATGCACTATTTTTGAGAAGACATCATTAGGACACAGTTCAAAGCAGGTTCTCAAAGAAAAAGCTCAATTTAAAAGGCTGCGTGTCCAATAAACCATTAGGCACTGCTGAATTTTACGAGGTTATTTCCATGGATTTTCCAATAAAATAGGTGCTTTAATATTATTATGAACATATATTCTGTTTTAGAAGACTGTTAGAGCACTAAAGTTGGAAAATAATGGCCGGCTAAATTGATGATAGCAACTTCGGAATGTTTGGTCAGCAAGATTACCCTCAATGAAATATATAAAGCATTCCTTTGCTAAATCTTAAGTCAGAACATTGTGTAACCCATGACTTTTGAATTATCCGTGTGTTATTTCTGCTTATTGTGCTTCTTTAGTCAAATTACTCATCACCTTCGAGGCCTCAGACAATGCTTTACATAAATATACAGGATGTCTCCTTGTACTTTCGCAAATAGCTCCTTGGTGTTCATTATTTCTTTTGTTAAATGTGACATTGATGACCTGCAAATGGACTCCTGTTCCAGAACTAGTTTAGGGATGGGGTAAATACTTGCACAGTTACAACTTTTAGTTTTTTATTTGTAAATAGTTTTATTGCTTTTTTTCCCTTACAATATTTTTATTCACTATGTACTTATGATATACATATCATTATAACAAACAAACATAACAATGTTAGCCATAACATTAACACATTAAAATTGATTATCAGCTATACACTGGTGACCGAATCATGAGCACCCAAGGCTCAAAGCTCAACCTTTCCACTCCAGTCCCACAGAAAAGCCAATGAAGCACAATCGCCAAAAATGGTCACAGGGATAAATACTTATTCAAGGCACTGAATCAGTCACTTTGGTAGTCTAAATACCTGCAAGGCACATTCTACACGTGCATTCTCTGAGCCCCCACTCTCATTCTGTGATCCTCGCTTCTTGCTATTCACATTCAGACATTCACTAAAGTATCATTTCTCTTTAATTGGACTTTAATGACTCTGAAGAAACTACAAGGCAAGCAAAAAGCAACAGGTCACAGCAGCAATTCGTTCTAGCATTGTAGCACAATTGTTTATTGCCCCGTACATCTTTATGATAAAGGTCTTCCAGGAGATAAACCACGTGACCACTTTCCGACGAGCTCTCATCTCCCACAACCGGCATATACGGCCTGTGCCCATTTGGGAAACATTTGGTCATATTTTTTGTTCGAGCTGTAATTAATGATCTATTTATTATCAGGGCTCGACACAAGCGGCCGACTCACTCGGAAATTGATTCCTTGATTACCCCAGTGGCAACAACAGGGATTGTAAACTTGCTAAATGAGCCTGTGTAAGATTGACTGCATTGGGCTTTGGTGTTATCTCTGTTGTTTTATTTTTTTCTTTTTTTCCCACTCAGACATGTAAGACAGAACAAATGTTTGTGATTTGTGGCGGAATTGCCTCCAGATATCGCATGTCCTTTCTATCTAGAAGTATTGCTGGGCTAATTATTGCGCAGGGCAGGTGTGAAATTGCTACATGCAGATTTAAAACCGGCTGTCAGAAGCGAAGCTGAAACAGCTCAATGAATATGGAGGTGTGATTTATTCTTTTGAGTCCCCAAAACTGTCTTGAATATTTCAAAGCAGTTAATTTTAGTTGCTTGCAGACGTTTCCTTAACCTGTTCATTACCAAACCGGTGCATGTACCACATTCATATCGTAAACTACTCAGTATACTGTAGTCTGTTTCTCTGTTGATGGGTTGATGGGTTCAAGCACCACACCATGTGTCACTAACAACAGCAGCCACACAAAAGCAGTTGTCTTTGTTATAATGTTCTTCTTCCTATTATTACGATAGAACATCTAACCATTAATAAGACCCCTTATCAAAGCTTTTCTTATCAAAAATGAGCAGGTTTTTAAATTACCTACTTGTTGCAGCCATAGAGGAATCCTACCTCATGAGGCCCAAATGTTCTCTTATGAGGACATGACCTTTTTTTCCCAGCCACGTTGTCTATACACACTTGTACAAGCCTCATTTGAGGACTTTTACGAATAATTATTTTGCCAAACTACCTTCTCTTTGAAGACATTGATTAAGTTTTATAGTTGTCAGGTACTAATAAACAGAAATATTAAGGAGAAATTACAGCATACACAACAGTAGAGTCTGGGTCTCATGAGGTTAATATCAGAGTAGGCTGATAATCTGAATATGAAGTCAATGGCGTAGGTGTTGTAAACTCTCCGGTATTATCTAATGTCCTTGGCTTCCATCTTTCATTACAAATCTCTTATTTCCACCCTTTAAAGGCTGCTGGCACAACATCCTTGCTTTTTTTTCAAGGTATGAGGAAAATATTTTTATATGAATGAAATATCAATGTATTTTTGACTTATTAAACATTTGGCAAATATACAAGGGGTGTTCCAGTCAAACTTGTGATGAAATTTCTTGTGAATGAAGGCATAAAACTGATTGACGTTTACAGAAGACTTAAAGCACAATAAAACATTTGAAGGATGCAAATTTTTTAAAGAAGGCCCTATGTCCATGAATGACGATCCTGGTCCCACTGTAGTCACTCCTGTGAACATTCAGCGATTTCAGAACACCACTTGCAACTTGGCTGGCAGTTATTTACACATCACTCGTACAATGGGTCATTAAAGGAGTTCTTGGGAGGTCAGCGTTTCAGACATGAAGCAGGCCGTCCCATCATGGCTTCGGCATACTGAGAAAACTTTCTACCTTAAGGGTATCTAAGTGCTAGTGATGGGATGAGTGCATTAGTGTAGCAGGGAATTATATAGAGAAATAAAGGTAGTTTTTACTCTCATAACTGAGTTCTGTTATTTTGCACAACCAAATGTCCAGGTTTGAACTCTACTCCCCTTCGTTTGGTGGATATTGTGGCGTGTGTATACAGGGTTTTACAGAACCATCTGTATGATTAACACACACATGATTAGTCTGTAAATCCATTCTTAAAATCTGCTTCCTGTACTGGTTCTACAAGGCTGATTTAATTTAAGATGTTTTGGAAAGTCTATCTCAAATAAATCCATATAGTTTAGGACATGGCAGAGTTTGGTCTCGTTGCTCCCCATAGGCATTAAAGTTGGTAATAATTGCCAATTCCCAACCACTAGCTAGTTCTTCTCTTTTCACCATCTAGCGAGAGTGAGGACTAATTCCTCCAGGACATTCAAAGCCAGACAGTTCATCTTTTCACACTGCTTCTCTTGATGAATATGGCGTATCCGAACAGACAGAGACGAAAGCATTATCTGCCCTCTTTCACATCCATAAGCTCACAGACACAAAGACATAGCCTGATAGCGATGACTGGCAGTGGCATCAAGGAGATTGCAAACCGCAACCTCCTGGCTTCAGGAGCCACAAAGCAGGAAGTTATGTGGTGGCGATACAATTCCATGATTTTATATGAAAGATTTGCTCTGAGATTGTGTTCCATTAATTTTAAGCTATCTTACATAAAATGCAAATCTACCACAGCAAATGTCATGCATATTTTTCTGCAGATTTATTACATTTCATATTAATTGGATTGCATTGAATGATGCCTTTAGGTATGTTTACCAGCTGTGAGCCTGGATTAGTGTCCATTTTTTGTTTCTTTTTCTTCTTTATTATTTTTCAGTTTAACTTCCCCTCACTGATTCCTTCTCTTTCCTTGTTTATCGTTTTGTCTCTCCTTCTTGTGCTTCTGCCTTTGTGTCAACCTCATCTTGCCGGATTGTGAGTGAGGGACGCAGAGGGAATTATGTCGGCGGGAGTTGAGAGGCTGCATGTGATATCAGCCTCCTCAGATATAGAAGATGTGGCGTGGTGTTGTTTTTTTTTTTAGAGACCTGCTTTTCTGGTTTTATTAATCTGTCACTTTTTTCTCACTCTGCCTGTTTCAAAGCCTGCAGTGTGCTTGTAGAGAATGGCACGAATTCACACTTCTAAAAGTGTCTGGCTTGAAACAGACTGGACAGATGTGGTGATGTGAATCAGAGACCCTACTTCATAACTCAAACGTGTCACTTTAAGGTCAGGATTAGGCAGGGTCACTGCTTTTAGAGCTGAGGGGATGGAACTGAACCTGGTGTAATAGATCGGAGTGAATGTGAGCAGCAGTCCAAGAATAATTTGTGTTGTAAATTATTCAATAGACTAAGTCTTGAGCTAAAGACGCTACTTTTTTTTTTTTAAATCCAATCTTATCTTCCAGTGTGTTCTTCTTCCTTTTTCCACTAGAAAACTGCATCTTATTATTGGCATTTGCATTGCCATCTACTTTAGATTACATCTGCCTTGCTGAATCCATTTCCTCTGTATGTAAAGTACTTCCTCCGCATTTGTTATCCATTTCTGTATGCTTTTTCGCTTGCCCTCTTTTCTCCTGCCAGCGTTCCCCTGCTGAATCTCGAAGCTGCAGTAGCACAATCAGGCGTCGAGTCTGGGGACTGCTCAGGGCCTCGTAGCTGCCGTGACACGTTAGATGAAATCTAAATTACAGACCTCCAGCGAAGGCCTGACACATAAACGAAGGAAATTATATAGAGCAGTTCACATCTGAGAAAGAGAGAGAGAGAGCGGAAGAAAGAAAGCATTGAAGGACAACAGCAATTAACTCTACTGGAGCTTAAGAATCACTCCAATTTGTCAAATTACCCATCATGCCTCACATAGCTGGGTCAACAGGAAACTGATTCATTCCTTTAGATTATTTCTCAGCTTTTGTACTTGTCCTGGTCTATATTTTATTAATTTATCTCTTACATCTTACACTTTTATTTTAGCTTAAACCCCGCAGCATTAAAGAAATAATTCTTATGAATATCATGTGTGGTTACTACAGATAAGATTTTCGACATTTCTTTGTACTGCAAGCTGTCGAAGGACATACTTTTCCTTAAATTTCTGTATAATTTATCATTTGGATTCAAATAACATTATAACTGCGCCACTCGGAGGCCCCATAACTTGTAAGATTTTATGATTTTATGATTATATATGAGAGCATTCATTCATTTATTTTCAGTACTCGAATTGTCTTTGTCCCGGTTGTAATGAAGCTGAACAATGGACCATCAATGTTCATAATTAATGTCCAAGGACCTCAGTGATGTGTAAACTGTACTGAATAGGGAGGGGGAAAAAAACTTGTCTACAGTATAACAACATCTTGGGATGCATCTCACTGGCTGCCCTGAATAATTTAAAGAAAACCTCACCGATGCTCACTTCTCAATCCATTCAGCATTTAAATCAACATGGCTAACTCGGAAGGCCAGCAGCTGCTTACAGTGTTGGGGCGAAACAGTGATTAGAATGAAATGTGCTATAAGGCTGGTTTGCACATGCTGTCCACATGTTCTCAGGGCATGCACTTGGGGTTGGGGAACAGGATAAAGTTTTTTGAGGGCAAAGTTTAAAGAGAGAAGAAAACTAAACTAAATGAAAACTTGTAGGAGCTATACAGGTATAGATTTATACAGTGTACAGTCACCATAGAAAACATCATGCATTTTACAAAAGAGTTATACATGTACTGTAGGCAAGGCTGCACTGTTGAGCAATTTAGTGGTACTAGTCTGACTACTAGGATATTTTTGGGATTTTTTTATGGAAGTAGAGGAAACCCATAGAGAGAGCAAATGAAACTACAGTATTTTATAAGTATGCCTTTAAAACAGGTTCTAATTCTGAACTTTAAGCTGCATTGACTATCATGATAACACATAACCATATCAGCCATAACATTACAATGCAAAACATCATGGCCATTATTGTGCAAGTTCCTTTTGTGCCACCGGGGCATGACTCCACCTCCGGATCTTTTGGGTGCTGTGGGTTTGCAGGGTGGGACCTCCATGTTTGTCCCATAGGCATTTTGATCGAAGTGGGGTCTGGGGAGTTTAGGTCAGGAACACGGCAATCTTGGGCTCTTTGCCTGCTGGACCCCATGCATGGTGGGTGTGATGCACTGGGTGCACTGGGTGTTCTGGTGCCTTTCCATCATGACCAGCATTGGGGTTTTTTCCAGCAATTTGAGCTGCATTAGCTTTTCTGTGGGATTGGACCAGACATGCATGTGTTTGGTCCCCCTGGTATGGGTCAGACTTGGGTGCCCATTATCTTGTCACCAGGTTACTGGTGTATAATTAATAATCAGTGTTAATGTGTTAATGTTTTGTGGTTTATGTCATGGCTGATTTAGTTTAATTGTAAATTCACTATTAACTATTATTATTATTGTTGTTGTTGTTATCATCATAATCATTAATGTAATAATTATTGAGTAGAACATCTCTAATTAGATGCATTATACAGACTTTGAGCTTAATTACCAAAAGTTAGCTTGAAGAATGTATGGAAGCTTTGATGTATGAAAAAGTCCTGATTTTGCATGGACGTTTCTTAATGGACTTTTCTCAGTACATTTCGAATTCCTGGTCTGTATCGCATGTAATACAAATGTAGTACATAGAGTTAAAGAATTCAGCCATGAGACTGAGAATATTAGAAGAGCTGGAAATCTAGAAGTGGCCCCTCAGGGCTTGATCAGTAAGCATTAGGCACTTTCTCTGATTAGGGACCAGGCATTTGCAGGCCCAGTTTCCTCTAATCTGGCCCACCCTTATTCATCATCAGAGACACGCTGCCCGCTGATCAGCAGTAAGCAGCTGCACAGAAGCTCATCAGTGTGCTAGGGCTGCTGTTAGGAAATGCCTAGCCATATTTAACTAGCAATGACATGATTGTTAAGGCACTGCTGCACACTTGCATTCAGCCTTTTTTCACATTCTATAATCAGGTAGCGTACACACACATATATTCTTATTCTATTCTTCTTTTTTTAATGTTTTGTTCTGAGTACAAGTCTAAATATAAATGTATGCCTCATGAGCAAGCCAGACATGACGGTGGCAAAGAAAACACCCTAAGGCAAAAAAAGGAAATCTTGGTAGGAACCAGTGCCAAGTGTGTTAAAAAGTACTTAAATATGAGCATCAGTAGTATAAAAAACAAAATAAAAATTAAATGAAAAAAAAATAGGAAGTAATGTTTATAATTGATGATGCACTCCGGTTTAGGGGATTATTCATTCACCTTCCATATTGCTTATTCTGTGTTTGCTCATGGGATCTCAGGACACAAGGCAGGGGAGCTCAGGGACCTGGATAAGGTGCCAGAAGCAGCTGCCATGCACAATACAGGTGCACACGTTTTCATACACGACACTACAGCCAATTCCTTTCGGAAAAATAACATTTATAGTTCATGTTTTTGGACTGTGGGGAAAAACGGAGTACCTGAAGAAAACCTACCAAGCATGGGGGAACTGAAACACAAACTGGAAGTGAGATTCGAACCCCCACCCCTGAAGATGTGATGCGACTGTGTTACTCGCAGCCATGCACTTAGTGGATTTGTGTAATGTAATTTGCTAGTCATTTATGAATTAGCATGTCTCTTCTTTAATGTGAATCTGAATGTGCAGATGCAGATCTTTATCAGCTCATTAGGTCTTGATGAGGCATTGATTAAGTTAGTAATAGGCACATTTGTATAGAAGAGGCTGCGTGGAACTCTGATGTATAGTCTTATTGGGCAAGCGAGCTGTGACGCTTCAATATCACGGCTTTCTTTTTTTACTTCATTTGACCACTAAACACTGCAGAATAAATGGTCTTCAATTTGATTTCCAATTTCTTTTTTTATTTCGTTCTGCTGATTTGTTTTTTTTAAGAAATAAGGATTTGTTTATTTGCTATTTGTTGGCTGTGTGTATAGAGGAGGCTTTCAATCAGTTAGACCTATTGGAGATTCAAAATTAAATTCTATATCTATTAGCTGTGAAGTTGGAAATTGCCCTGTTTTCCATTTAGTTTTTGACCATTCTTGATAAAAGGTATAACTATCTGTTCACATTTACATAATAGCATTTATTACTGTGTAAATAAGGAATTTGCAAAAGGCAAACCCTTTGGATATCTCATTTATAAAAGTGGTGTTATTTCAAGATTTCATTTTGTGCCCATCTTTGTTATTTGAGGCAAAATGTTTTTTTTTTTTTTTTTTTTTGTCAGCCTCAGAACACAAGCATGTCTGACACTACTTCACTGAAATGTATTCGTTTCCATCTCCATTAACCTATTTGCTCAGATATTTAAAAAATTCTAATAGATTTCCTTTTCTTGCTTCACCTGCATAAATTAGGTGGTCTTTCATGTAATTGAGATATAAAAGGGCAAGTTGGCATGTCTCATACTGTATGCTTGTGGCATGTACGTAAAGAACTGGTAGGCAGGAGCTCATTTCACGCAAATAAACCTGCTTGACAATTGCAAATCAAATCTGTTTGTTCCTATAAAATTAAACATGGACTATTGAGCCTGTTAAATGTTAAAAGCAAGAAAATTTGCTCCTCAGGAAAGTTTTTTTTTTTTTTTTTTTTTAATGTAGCCACTTTTTAGCCCGGCCAGCCAGTAATAAATTCTGACAGGGTTTTTCACATTTACCTACTGATTAAAAATGAGGTAAATTAGAGATGCCATGGCCTCTCCTGACCTCCTTCTCCTTCAATGAGCACATCTACCAGAACTGTCCGTTATGCCTCATTACCCTGAAACTGCACCCTACCCGGTTATCTTCATCGAAGTTATCCACTCAAGGTCCCCCTGCCATCTGGACTTGGAAAAAGGCCATGATTGACCTTCATTAATGCAATGAATTTATTAAAGCGCATGAAGAAAGTCATGCATGCTAAAATGCTGCCTCTAGTTATTCCAAAATATACTGTCTCTTAGAGTAGTGTGTCGTTCAAGACATAAAAACAATTCGTCCATATATCACTCTTACAAGTTATTCATTTCACCACGGTTATAAATTCAGTCTGGAACATAAGAACTCGCCTGGCTGTAGTCCATACACAATACAGTCCCTCTACTGGTTTTGGCACTGGTCTCAACTGGTAACTAAAATAAAATCTTAACTTTTTGATAGACAAGAACAGAAGATCAACAACCAAATTAATACATACTCACATCACACTGACGTGGAGGACAATCAGTTTCTGAAGTGTGACCCCTGCACATGCTATTTCCTTCTTTTAAAGATACAGCTACTACAGTATATTGGATGTAAAATAAGAAGTGTTATGTGTTGATATAGAATGCAAAGAATCCGTTCTGCTGCACACCCGAACAAACAGATCAATAGTACTGTGAGCTAAAGATGAAAATATGCTTACATATTCGAACAGTGTCCACTGTAGTAGGCCCTGGGTTAGGATTACATGCTGCGTTGAGGTTATAGCGAAGTTTCAGCCCCTAATTAATGTTGACATCACATTACTGTATGAAATGCTTGCACTACTAACACTCAATGTGCATGGGAATTCGTTGATTTCAGTCCTGCACAGTTTGCTGAAGTTGCTGCTCTAAGGCATCTATTAAACCTGCGGCTTATTAAGGTGAAGTAAGATGTCTAAGCGGGAAAACGAACAACTGTAGTTTATCCACCCAGGACTGTAAAATTCAAAGCGTGACCAAAGCTGATTTTGTATTAGCATCATTTGTTTAACATGCATGACTTACATCGCCTGGCCAAAAAACAGGTTGAGCATACTAATATTTAGTTTAATTGCTTTCAGCTTTGATTGTGCAGTGTGGTGGCCAGGAAAGAAGGAAAGAAAGAAACTCCATAGATGTGATAACCTGATCATTCAGATGACTTCATTTTATTGCCATATAACGTTGCTGAGTCTAGACCTAACAAACTGAAGCAACCCCAGATCATAAGACTGCCTTCAGAGGCTTGTATAGCAGGCACTATGCATGATGGGTGCATCGCTTCATGTTCTTCCCTTCTTACCCTGACACGTCCTTAGCTCTGGAATAGGCTCAATCTGAACTCATCAGACCACATGACCTTTTTCCATTGCTCCAAAGTACATTCTTTATGATTCCTGGCAAATTAAAGCCTTTTTTCGATTACGGTCTCTAACAAGTAAACAAGTTTTATGGCCACACAGCTGTTTAGTCCCAATGTGTGTGGCAATGCTCTTACTTTTCCCACTAAACATAGCTGAGTTTTTACTGCCAATGTTTTACAATGCAACCTCGCGCAATGCACCAAGATTTTAAATGATCTTTGATGACACTAATATATATATATATATACATTTTTCTCAAATTTCTTGTGAAGTTATCCGTGCAGGTTTTATTAATGCATTAGACAGTTCTTAACCCAGTTCCAGTAAGTTAAGTAATCTGCATAGTTGTTTTTTTGATGCAGGCCCTTCTGAAGCGTCAACTTTTTTCTCTCCTTTGGCCAGCCAGTGTGTATTTTACATCCAGAGACTTTTGCAAATTGCACAGATTAATAACAGCTCAAGACAGTGATGAAATACGAGTAACCAATAATACTATACTAAGAGAGCACATATTGCTGAAATCATGATATTTTGACTGCATAACGGCACATTTTTTAAGTTAGTGATAAAATATAGTAAAATATGACACGGACATGTACATATTATCACTAGTGTATCTGCATAAAATGCAAATGCAGCAGAGCTATAAAACTGAGTAGACAAGAGGGGCAGTGAATTTGCGTTAGAGAGAACGGTATTGCTGAGAGGAAGAGTGCGGATGAAAATAGAGCAGTGTGAAGAAACAGAGCCTGGGGTGTTTGTCAGTTTGGTCATGGTAGGATATCATTAGTGTCTGGTTGAAGGGATAGTGAGAGAGTCAGAAGGGAGGAGAGAGATGCCGCTGAGCCTTGTACAGGGGAGGGACACTATGTATCTCTCTAGAGCACCGCAATTAAAGCCAAACATTGAATTCCAGATGATTTTTCTTTTTAATCGGAATGGAATCTTTTGGACATTGGCTATGAGAAATTTAAAGAGTTTCTTCTCTGATTAGAGGCTTTGATAATCAGCCAAGCATTTTCATCTTTTATCACTGCAAATACAAGGTGGATTAAAGGGATTAAAGAGGGTGGGTTGTAGAAATGGTGAGAAAAAAAGTCTTTCATGAATGGAAAGCTAAAGTGCTGGAGGAAGATTGCACAAAAGTGGTTCTGTCATGGATGCTCTACTAAAAACATTACCATGTTTAAAAAACTGTTTCTTGTTCAAAAATGAAGAAAATAGACAAAGACACTGTTTTTTTTAACCCCTTTCCCAAAAACCACGGGGATTGCAAACTTTTGAACTATTAGTATCAACTGATTTTGTGTGTATTTGTAGTGAATGGTCTCTTGCATTATAAACCGGTTTAGAAATTCACTTACAGTATATTCGGTTGGTATTTTTTAATAAGAAAATACTTTTTTGTTGAAACTTGTCCCGAACTTCAGTTCACATCATGCACTTCACTACAGCCACATTGTCTTAATTGTATAAAAATACAATTAATTGTCTTAATTGTAAAAAAAATCTTGTTAATTTGATTAGCCTATTAATACAGAGCCTATGTTTCATTTGGTTCTTTGTCCTGTGGAAAATGTCCTCCTGAAAAACAAAAGTCAAAAACGCAAAATACGGAAAGCTCATGACATTTAATTTGTACATTTTTGTAACGTGGTGTAACATCGCAGTAAGACACAAGAGGTTTCCATGAACAAATAGTTTTCACTTTATTGATTAATGAATGAACTTTAGATTTGGTCTAAAATATTTCTCTTCATTCCTCCTTATTTCTTAGGCTACCTGTTCAGCAGCGAGACCCTCAGGATCCCAGAGACTACGGAGATGGAGAAGACTCCTCCATGGGCCATGCTCCATAACAGCATCAGTAGCATCCTACATCTGCTCTCTTTTGCCTTATTCTTATGAACTGGAACATTGGAACGTCTGTCTTTCTTGCTACTGAAACTACCTTCCAGTATCGACTTTCTGATGGGATTGTTGTCTTTCTCTGTCCAACCTTTGCTGCTTGTCTTCTCCTGAGGAAGCAGACGAATTGAATGGAGTTGATTGCAATTGAAGTCAACATCAGTCAGATGCTTAGCTGAGGATTTGCAGCTGAAAGACAGGAATGTAAACCTAATGCAATTTGCTTTTGTATATTTTGTCATGATTATAGTGCTGGATTTGTGGGATATAAAAAAAATTGTATAGCAGTTTATACTTATTTGCAATTAATTGTTTGTTAGTTTTTCCCAATTTTGTTTAATTTTCTATTCCAGTCCATCTATGGACCAACCAGGAAGGACAAAAAGTAAAAGATGAATAACAAACGCTTTCTCAGAGAAGTTTTTCGAACATTGGCTTGTGCATCACAGTTCAGCCCTATAACACGATCAAAAGAAAGTGCTAACTGACCTCTTATATGATCTCACAGACGCCCACGATTTATTGCTCTGATTGACATGGGAGAGAAAAATGCTATCCCATAATGCTATCCCTCCCGCCAGAAGAGCGCGGGCAATTGTTCTCTCTCACTGTGGCATTGTCGTGAATTCAAACCCTGTAATCTCCTGATGATCAGAGCCACTCGAGAGCTATAAAAACTCAAAAACGGTAAGAAGGGGTGGAAATTGTTACCTGGTGTTGTCCATACATCGAGTTGATACTGCAAAATGCCTTAAAAACCAGCTTGAGTTACTTTTTTTTTTTGCTAGGGAAAAAAGTCTGATGCAAGAGAGACAGAAAGAAAAAAAAAAACACAACAAAATAATAAATAAAAGTCTCCAGATTTAACTTGCAATATCTGTTGCAAGGAATTTGAACAGGAAGGGGACATTTTTCATGCTGTCTTAAGTCTCAACTCTCTGTAATTATTGTATGAAGCTAAGAGTTTTTCTCTTTTTTTTTTTATAAATGGCACTTGTGCAATCATTTTTCACAGCCACATGATTTGACTTGCAGATGTGCCCATGAAGTTTTAAAGGGCTGTGTAAACACGTTTAGCATCTCCTCGCTGCCACTTCATAATTTTGTGCTCGGACGTATGACCTTTGTTTAATGTGCCTAGGATGCTGACGAAAATGTCACAGGTTTTGTTTAAAACTTCAAAATGTGCAATATGTGATGACTTCAATTCCACTAATGATTTGGAAAGAGAAAAGACTTTTACTGCACAATAAAAGTCATAAGGTGTGGTTCCATCATATTATAGGAAATACAAATGTATGGTATATATTGTATATAAACCCACAATGCTGTACAACATGCATCAATTAATCAAATGGAACATGGTGCATGAAACAGCATTTAGATTTTATGATTGGTGATGGAAGAGGACACACAGGTTGTTCCATGTTTAGAATGGAGAAGTGTGAATTTTGAAAAGACTTTAAATGGATTCTAAATCCTACTATCCTCCTTGAGTCACACAAATTATAGTTAGCTAGAGATGGACAAGTATAAAAATAACCAACTTTAAAAATGGATTATGGCTGAAATGGGTGATGTGTTATTATTGTGCTATAGTCCTGCACATGATACTGTGTGAAAACATTTACATGCCTGGATATTTGCACACGGTCACTGTTTGTCAGTTCTGCGAATAACTTTTTTAACGCCAACATCTAAACTCCGATATATCCAGTAATTATTACTAGGGATGGAAATCGCTATGGACCAGCCGATACAATATAATAACAATACCTACAGTAGGTGCCGACTCAAGATTTATAAATAACCCGATTCAATATTACAGTTTTACCGATTTTATTGCAATTTTAAAACCTTGTAAAGTCATACCTCTAGACAAAATTACAGCTTTGCTTGATCTGAACTGCTAGAAATCTTGTTCACACTCCTGTCCAACGTTTTTGTTAGCTGCTAGCAACAGATTTAGCTTTCACTCAGGATGGTGTCAAGCAACGTGAACCTGTATGTTAGTCGTATTACCACAGTTTAACTTCAGCATGACACTGTTTGCATACTTCAAACCCCCCCCCCCCCCATTTTTAAGGCTTAGTAATTTCGTCAACTAAAATAATGACAGAAATTATTCTACAGTATGACCTTTTTTTCCTGTGACTAAGACAAGACGATGACGAGACGTCACGGATATCATTGAACAGTGACAGTTACGAAACCAGCATGCAATATTAATTATTATTAATATAAAATGTGGTTTAAAAAGTAAAAACTAATAAAACTTCTGTCTTCATTTTTGACAACATATAAATTTCTTCACAATCAGAAAGAGCAGTATTATTTGGGCAAAAGAGAAAAGCCGTTATTGGGCCTATTTTCTTCATATTTTATATTATTATAATATAATTATTATACAGTTTCAAAACACTGTATTGTCCATAATACTCGTATTGTTTTGTAGTGGACATGCAGCAGTTGTTGTGATGGTTAAAAATAAATATAATTAGCTGAAAACATCACATGGGGAAAAAAAACATTTTAAATGTTAAGATAATTATTTTGTGAAAAACCTTTAAAAATGGTTTTGGCTAGACTAGATTGACTGAAGGGTTAATAAATAATAATCGTATTGCTAAAATGTTACGTTTTCATAGACTAAAATACTTAAAGGTTCCTTTGACTTAAACTAAACTAAAATGTCCAGACTTTTAGTCAACTAAAATTTGACTAAATAGAAATAGCATAAGATTGACTAAATATGCTAAACATTAACAGGGACATTTATTCCAGGACTAAGACTAAAATTGAAAATAGCTGACAGACTAGAGGCTATAGAGGAACGGTGATGTTTCTAAACCAATCAGCCATAACATTTTGTAACAGTTCCCCTTGTGCCACTAAAACAGCTCCACAAGACCTCTGCTTAGGTTAACAGCAGATCCTTTGGGTGGTGTGGGTTGCAGGGTGGGGCCTCCATGGATCAGACTTGCTTTGTCTGGTGCATCTCATCAGTGCGCTGTTAGATTGGGATCTGGGGGGTTTGGAGGCCGAAGTAACAAGCTTAAATCCTTTACTCCCCGTACGCAGCAGGCTGTGATGCACTGGGTGTTCTGATACCTTTCTATCATAGCCAGCAGTAACGTTTTCAGCACCACAGGTATACTGTAGAAAAGCCTTGAGTGCCCATGATCCTGCCACTAGTTTAGTGCTGTACAGTATAAGTGATAATCAGTTTTAATGTTATGGCTGATCAGTATATAAATTAAAAATCAATTTTAATGAATTGACTTTGGAGTCAGTGTGGCAATACATGAATTGCTACACACTTTACTGAATCGATTTCTTGCCACGTCTAATTATTAGTAAATAATTCATTTGCTTCAATTCAATAAATGCAGCTAATTCTACTGAAGAAACCCCTCTCACACACCCACACGGTACACACACCTTGTTCTACTTATGCGTCTGTGACGTGCTGTCGCCTGTGTATCGTCGTGCTCCTGTGCACTGCAGCTTCACCTTGGCAATGTGCATATTGGAAAGTTAATCTAGTCTCGGCTACGGATAGAAAGAACAGCGGCAGAATCCTCCTCTGCGTGCAGGCCGCTGTCTGGCTTCATAGAAATAATGGGCTTTAATGGGCCATTTTATTCTGCCCCCATTGATTGTTAACTCGAGCACTACAGCCAGTTCCACACACACACACTGCTCTTTTCACCTTGCCTCCTTTACCGCCACGATTGATTTTAGGTTGCGTCACGAGCCCAAAGGAGAATAGCGACGGATTTACCGCCGTCGAGTAGAAGCACAGCTCAGCACGCAGTCATTACGTCGTCCTCCAAGACACCTCAATCACCCGTTTCTGCACCATTGACGATAATAAGAACAAATCTGATGGAAAACAATGTGCTTGTTAGTGCAAGGAAGCGCGAAGAAATGAAAAAAAAAAAAAGAAAGGAAAAGGGGCTGATCTAATTTACTAGCCGTTTTTAATACAATCAATTACCCCTGCTTTCCGAGCTCATCCGCGTTCGGCTGTGTTCTCTTCACCAGGCGAACATCTCCTGCTCTGGAGAACAACAGATAATGTTTGTGTTGACAACAATTAATTGCTTTGTGGATTGTGTGATTAAATTAGTTACGTGAGGTGGGTGTAACACGCAGCAGCACTTTATAGTTGAGTATGAATTAACCTTTTAGATTGCTGTGCCATTAAATAAATAATGCAGAGTAATGGTCGGTACTTGTTTTTAGTAAATGACTCAGAAGACGTCCTACCTGCACTGAAGCAACGTCGGCGTCGGCTTTTAATGTCTAGCAAAGAATGTGACGCTGACGAAGAATTATGATAGGCTTATGCAAAATATTCGTTATTTATCTTATTAATGATGAGCTGGATTTGGTTGAATACACAATAACAATCTACTAGATGGAAAGAATGGAACTTTGTTTTCTTTCATGTGTATTTTCTTCAGCTGTTTGTGTGTATGCGTGTGACACTGCAAAACTGCTTATATTATCCACAAAATCCTACAAATATCCCCAAAACCTTGCACTGAGCCTCTCTCACTCTCTCTCACTCTCTCTCTTTCTCTCTCTCGCTCTTTTTCACATACACACCTACTGTAAATAGTATTCCACTGAACATAATCAGGTTCTCCTTATACGAGGATCCAGATGGTATCCCACTAAATCCCGATGCTAGAAACAGGAAAAGCCATTATTCTTAATGCTTACTACAACTTTCCACAACATGAAAATACAACTAGGCCACAAGCTTTACTATAAAGAGAATCTGCTCATGAATATATTTTCTATTCAGTAGTACAGTAGTTTCTATACTCATGTCCCGACAGCATTGAGGGCAGGGGTAGATCTGAGGTTGCCAAAGGGTTGCCGTTGCTGGACCCTTGAGCAAGGTCCTTTAACCACCAAGTGCTTTGATACAAACAGGCATCGAGCTGGCAACCGGACTAAGTAAGTAACTGCCGCAGAAACGATGGATATATCTCCAGAGTGGGAAGTATCTGTCGCCTGATGTGCCAGAAGGCATTAATCTAAAAATCCTAATCAAATGAGACCTTTCTAATTGTGTCTGGTGTCTCTAATATTGGCGGCACAGTGGCGTAGCGGTTAGCACTGTGGCCTCACACCTCCAGGATCGAGGGATGATTCCCGCCTCACGTCTGTGTGTGTGTAGAGTTTGGTACTACAGTTTCCTCCTCTTCCTTGTGTACATCCTGGTAATGGATGATGCGCCTCATGCCCCAAGTCCCCCTGGAACCCTGAACAGGATGCGCGGTTTAGAGAATGAGTGTCTCTAATATTTTTTTTTTCTAGTTGTGTGAAGCGAGCAGAGTAGTACTGGGCTCCTATCAGGGCTGACTTGAACATTTGGCCATCTTAAAACTGTGACAGATGAGCTACTCCTCTGGTAAAGCAGGAGGAACCTAAAGATCCATCTCTGCCTGTCAGACTTGAGCTTTCTGATGGATCGGTGTCTGTCAATCAAACGCTTCATCCTCGCCCTGTCCCGGTGACACACTCTATGCCAGATTTGACCTGCCAAGTACAAGTGGAACCTGCAAAACATAAATCAACACACGACTCGAACAAATAGACAAATGTGCAGATCCAGATCCTCTAAGATATTTGATCTGCTATTAAAAAAATAAAAAATAAAAAACAAGGATTTGGATTCTCTCTCTCTCTCTCTCTGTGAGTGACTAATCATTCTGAACATGTCTATCATGAGCACATAAAAGATCATAAGGGTAAATTAAGCAAATATAATCCAGTAGGGTCAGTACAAAGCCAGATAAGACTGCTGAAATAAGTTTGGCTTGTTAATATGCATTATACAGTGCTTTGAAAAATATTTGCCTTCTCCCTGGTGTGTTGTGTTTTTTTCTTTGCCTATTTATCACACCTAAATGATTCAGATCATCAAACAAATTTTAATATTAATATAATATATAAGATAATTAATTAAATACAAAATGCACTTTATAAATAATGATTTAATTTAAGGGTAAAAGCTGCCCAAACCTGACTGACCCTACAGTATGTGGGGAAAAAAAGAAATTCACTAGCCACACCCAGGCCTGATTACCGCCTGTAACGGAATTATTTTATATAAAAGAAGTTCATTTTACTCTCTTGCTCTTTTCCTTATTGATCTGATATTAACCTGTTAAATCTTACATGCTGCTCCCTTCCTGTCTCTTCTTGAATCTGTTATTAAAGGTGCTAACGTTCCCACATTCACTCATTCTCACAACTCATTCTCTATTTATCTCTCTCTCTCCCCTTATGGAAAAAAAATATATATGGCAATATATTATAAAATATAATGCAATATATTAAATAATACATTTCCATATATAGGAAACTAGTGCTTATATTTATTAATATATTGCA
>JAOVVA010000010.1:9864399-9880012 GCA_028565275.1 Leiocassis micropogon
TAACACTCGCGGAGTGCACATGCCCCATCTTCTACGGCAAGCCTCGAGGGGAGAAACACACACGCAAAGTGCGCATGCTCCATGCCCTTATGGCCACACCCTCGCAAAGTGCGCATGCTCCATGCCCTTCTACGGCGCCCCGAGGGGGAAAAACACACACGCGAAGTGCGCATGCTCCTTGCATGAGGAGTAATGGTGGACCGGCGCTGGCGTTATTTGTTTGGACGAGAGATTGCGGTGGATCATTTTCTTTTTTTTTTTATTAAGTTGAGCATCGCACTGACCATCTTTTCTGACATCTTCACTTTTTTTTTGCATTGCAGTAATTCAGTAAAATTAACTGTTGTTAAACATCTATTAGTTCTATCTATTAACTCCAACCAGATCCACTTAGGTTCCTTCACTATTATTTGTTGCACACCAAAAAAAAAAAACATTCACCAGACAGTGATGTGGAGACTCAGAACAGTGGCAAAGAAGCACCACTGCCAACTAGGGGTTCGGTATTGTAATTGCTCAGTGACACAAACACACCAGCACACACAAGTAGAAATTCTCACAACACTGTAGGCCACTTTTATAAGCTCTGCATAGACTTGATGCAGAAGAATTATTTTTTTTTTGAGCATGCAATATATGTATGTTTATAATTCCAAATACACAACAAATATTTATTATAACATCAGTGCCGGTCCAAAGCCCGGATAAAATAAGAGGGTTGCGTCAGGAAGGGCATCCAGCGTAAAAGCTGTGCAAAGTTGTGCAGATCGACCCCCTTGACGGAAGCATCTGAAAGACTAACAATAACAATCAGACATTTAATTCTTACTTTCAATAATTTATATTTTCCTCGGTGGGCAGCACAGTACTTTTGGCTGCCTCGACTCATGTTTATGGCCATTCCCAAGCCTTGGTAAAAGCTTCTTTGCTTCCTTTTCTCTGTCTGCACTTCCCAGACATTACTGATTAAACCTTAAGAAGTGTGGGAGGCTGTTCCCCGAGATATACGACTTCTGTTTGTCCATTGTGTTTGCTGCGGTTGCTGCTAGAATCTGATGAACATCTCCTTTATTGCAGCTTCAATCCTTGTCACGAGTGACCGAGTCCTTGATTCCCTCATGTCCCTGGGGTTTGTTTTCCCCCCTCACAGACATCTGATGAGATTGATACCTCTGGGGCAAGCACGGTGTAAATCAATCACGGCAGAGAGAACTCTACGGCATAATGTGGCATGCACTATAAAGATCGTTCTAATGAAATATGTGTGATTAAAATAGCAGTATTTTGTGCTAATTGGGACAGTGATGAAAGGTTGCTCTAGCCATTTCCTCAAGGTCGCGCACCCCCATTTCTGCATTTAATTAAAATTTCTCGATTCAATTAGCGCAGCACAAAATAAAGTTTAATTTTCCCGTGTGAAGGGTGTACCAACCCCACAAGCCTTTGTTATTGAAAAGTTAAGCTTTGGATATTCTCTCTCTCTCTCTCTCTCTCTGTTCCTCGAAAGTACCTCCTGTTTCCTGGATTAAAGCTGATCAAAGCATTCTCACATTTCTAATCTGACAGGAAAAGCCTCTACAGACCTTACAGTCCTACAGACCCTCCTCCCATAATGCACTAGAGGTAAAAGCTTTTGTACTATCTTTCATACTCACTAACATCACAAATTGGGATTTGATCAAACTGATCCTACTGTAGGAGCAAAAGCCTCTGATGGCTTGAGAACCGTATAGACCGAGTACGAATGTTTTCCGTGCCCCGTTGCTGACACCCTGACGTGTCTCTGTTGCGCAACCAGTTTATATTTAGGATTGATGCTGATTTGAACACACCCCTTTTGGTAATGACTTGTCATGCTGTTTAACCACCATGAGCTCCTTTAAAGTGCCGTGCATTATTATCTGCCATCAAACTCGGTTATTACCCAGGCATAAGTACTTGCCTGAGGGGTGTGTAGCATGTATTTCTGTGCATTGTACAATAAGCCACCCACCGTGGCTTCCCAGGGTCCCTTGCGGCACTAGGGGCCCACGTTTTGCAGAGTAACAAGCTGGCAATTCCTCCCAGTGTGATCAAAGACCGTTACTCCAAATGAGCTCTTTATCCATCGCTCATTCACTCCTGCCCTTCCTGCCCTCCCCTCCACCCATCTCATGGTTCATTCCCAAATTCTACGTAATCCCACCAGGCACGGCTCTCATTATTTCACATCCTACTGAGCACGGAGACGGTGCCGATTGGAGGTCAGTCTTGTGCTGTATTTGACGAGAATGGTTTTGGGCCCGTCAATCAGATTGGAAATATCCATTGTTCAACCCTGACTCCTTTCAATCCCTACTTCCTGCCATCCAGCACAAAGAACTATGCTTCCTTCAGAGTTTCTACTCAGAATCCTGCACAGCTTGTTTGTTGATGGGTTTGAAATGTCCCACTAGTTCCAAACTTTAAGAGATATTATCCCATAAGGAGAACAGCAGCAGCGGTTGACCTTCAGTGTGGTTAGAGAGAGTTAGCATATATAAATATGATAAAAATGTAAAAAAAAAAAATAATAATAATAATTTTAAAGTGACAATGCAGAGTAATTATCTTTTACACCAGCTTTTCATTGTGTATCTCAGGGCTAGAAAGATAATCATATTTTAATTATGATCATGATTTCAGCTTTCTTGATTAAATGAGAGTTATGAACTCACTGAAGTCTGGGAGAAGGACCAACGCCTGAAGCTCCATCCTCCTCCTAGTTAACTGCCTATGAATTTCTATCTGTATTTTTTTTTTTTCATTTACCCCCTCCTCATGTCCTCTTAAATTTTTAACAACTCCTACCCAAGACTCTTAAATGGGAGGTCTGCCTGTTTTGCACAAATGAGACGCCAGGCTTTTGAGCACGAATCTTTATATTTAATTCAGATTCACTTGATACATATATCACTTTTGAGAATAAACTTGGTAAGAAAGCACCTGCAGAAATCAAACGAGTAAGCCAGAGGAGACAGTGCTGAGAAAAAATAAATGCCCCGAGAAACCTCTAGACTAAAAATGGAAGCCGCCCTTCTCTAGACGACACATTATTATGATTATAATGCAGGTAGCACACATCTGAAGACATGGTCTATACCTGCAAATTAAATATAATCATGTTCATATCAGTGAGCTAGAAAAAACTTTTTTTGTTTTTGTTTTAATTAGATATCAGTCTTAACCATCCTGAATCATATTTCTTAGCTGTCCGTTTGGTGGCATGTTTAATATATTCATCCATATATATTTCGAGTCTCATTGTGTTTATGGCAACATGATTACAGAGCAGGTAGTGTGGGTGTACAGCTCCAGGATCTGTGATTCAATCCTGAGCTTGTGGTAATGTCTGTTTCCCAAAAAAAAAACATGCTTCTATGTGAATTGGCTTCTGTGAATTGCCCCTAGGTGTAAACCGGTGTTTGTGTACAGTATAATCCTAAGATGGACTAGTGTCACATATAGAGTCTAGAGTCTATTCTCACCTCATGCCCAGGGTTTCTGGGATTGGCTCCAAATCCATCATAACCCTGATTAGTCTAAAGTGAAGATTAAGATGCGTTTTTCCATTCATTCAAGATTTAGAAATTGAAGGGAATGAGGATAAGGCAACATGGTGGATTCTTAGATTTCTTACAGTAGCCCTGCAACCTTAAACCTCCAGGGTTTACTCACTCTGTTGTGCATGGAGTTTGCTTGTCATCCATAGGCTTGGTGGGTTCGTGCACTTCCTTGGTTTCCATACAAAAACATGCAATTTAGACTAACTGGCATCTCTGTCATTTTTTGGGTATGTGGTTGTGTGTGTGTGTTTTTGTGCCCTGCCATCAAGTGTGTCAACTGCCTTGCCCACTGAGTTCCCAGGGATAGGCTCCAGGACTTCTTGCATTTCTACACAGGATGAGCAGTATGCAAAATGAATAAATGTATAGGAAGGGATATTTATCATGTATGCTTTAAAAAGAAAGTCAAAAATAAAAATCAGCAAGTTATTTTGTTCTTTAGTTTGCACCTAAGGAAATTTTTTTTCCAATGAGATCTCTGTCTTCTCTTCTCATCTGAATGGTGAGACGTCTCTATTCTTGTGCAAAGGTCTCAAAATCTTCCTTTTCACACAATATCCAGGATTACACAGCAAGCTATAAGCGACGCTGCCACTAGCATTAGCATTAATCTCTAACTGTTGTGAGCTGTGAGCTTTTCACACGTTAATCAATTTTAATGATTTTTGTATTATTGTATTTGTATTTACAAACAAAGACTTTTGGAAAAAGTCTTCAAATTTTCAAGTATTTCAGTGAGCGCCCTATAACGGGATGTCTTGTTAAAGGTTACTAGCTTCATGACCTTGTGTAGCTTCATGCAGCAGAGACCAGCGTGCCTCGCTGAATACAGAACACCTATTCAGGAGGAGAGCTGACAGAAAAAAACATGGCAGTACAACAGCCTGAAGGGCCTATGAGACTGCCAGCTAGGCTGCTGCCCATAAAAGGAGGCTGGTGCATGCTGGGATGGCAGATGATGCCTTCCTTCTTTTTGTCCTTGAATATCCATCTCACACCCACTCCATCTGTTTTTTTTTGTTAGTTTTTTTTTTTTTTTTTCATATCTGCTGATATGCCACTTATGAAAGAAAAAACCATAAATCAATTATGCATTTTGACAATTAGGCATTGAAAAAAAGTTAAAAGAGGATGATTATAAAAGATGTAATTCACTGTAAGATGTAAGGGTTGGTTGAGGCTTTATTGGGGATGAAGATTAGCAGGAGAAAAGGAAAAAAATCAACTTAGAAAGAACCAGGTCACTTTAGGAAGCAGCTGTGCTATGAAAGATAAGCGTTCCCCTCTGTCTATTCTCTCATTCCCATTGGATTCTTGTTAAATTTTCACTGTTATCTCAGCAATGCTGGCTATTCAGCTCTATTGCCAGGTAGCACTGAGAAGAGCTTTAGATGAGATGATTCATCAGCTGATTAATGACGAACCGGTATAATCCTAGACACTCCCCATCAACGCTGGTGGTGTTCACTGAAGTGTCCTGATATACAAGTGAATAAACAGCTGTGTCCTCTACATGGCCTCCACTGGATCCACTGCTTGTTTGACACGAGAGGAGCGTACAGGGAAGAGTGCCAAATTTCAATCATTCTGCCAAGGCGGCTATGTGCATCAGAGTGATGACACGTTTTTGTGCTCTCGTCTCGCTCAACATCTTTTTCTCATGTCTGTTACCGTCAAATCTCTGCCCAGGCTTATTCTGTTCAATTCAGAATGATAACATAATGAGCTGAACTGGGGAAGTTATATCAGCATGGCAAATCCTGTAGCTAAGACCTCTATTTATCACTTGTTCCTTCCTCTATCCAGTTTTTATTCTATTCTTCTCTCCGAGTCTGTTTTTCCAATTGCCGTTCTCCTCTATCAGGAAGCGGTAGGTCATCTCACATTCTTTATTTTCGCCCTGTCACACAATGTCATTTACTGAAAGTCAGTCGCTAATAGAGTTTCTGGACTGATTAAGTCAATACCAGCCTTGACATTAAGGTTTAATGTGAGCTAATGGGGTGGCGTGATGGTCAGCACTTACAATAAATGCATTTGTCACTTGCAGAAAAGGCCAGTTAGGTCCTAAAGGCCTCCTGTTTATAGATGGTCATCATTATTTAATGAGATGCTGAGCTGGTCAGTCTTTGTTGTAGACTCCATCTGTTTATAGGCATAAAGGTTGGGGAAGACATTATATACCATTAGACTGCTCTTAATGGCATAGCATTTCTATTACACAGTAGGGATGTTCAGATTACAATATATAATGTTCCCATGCAGAGCTGCGTCTCTGTTGATCCTCATTGCTGAATAATTCACTTATATAATTGCAGACTAATGATCTATACAAGGTTACTGTATCTCACTGACACTAATTCAGTTTCCCTGAACCAGAAGTTATAAGTTACAACATGCAGTTAATTTGTTACTGTAGTCATTTTTGACTATTGCAAAAACACAGTTCCTGAAACTAGAGCCGTTTGTCAAACTCTATGAACAAGAACCACAAACATATTCCCAAAACACATTAAATTCCTTGCAAAAGCAAGCACTACATTGAAAACTATATAGACACTTCTCAAAATGCTACTTTTACTTCCAATCTTTGCACACCAACTAAATAGATCTTTCCGCTACCAACTACAACTTTCTGCTTTCCTACTAAGGGTATATGCTATGCATAGAAAAGATGTACTATATTACTATGTGTCTTTTGCATTTTCCTTTGTAGCATGCTGTAAATAGGAGCACAAATGCAATGAGGGAACAACAATCTCTTTATTCTTCAAATGGAAAACAAAATACAGTATACAGCACTGTCAGGACAGTCAGCTCTGTCTGCGATTTGCATCTGACCTCAGCACCTCATCAACACCACAAGCAATGGCTTCTCTGACTATACATCAGGGGAAGTATCTTCTTGAGTGGTGTATCCAGCCAGCCCTGGCATGACTCCACAATGATGTCGTCACAGACCTCATCATCGCCTGGATGAGAGTTGCACGTCAGTAAGGTTGACTGTTATAGACCTTCCATCATTAGGTCAAAAAGAACTCCACAACAGGATTCAGGAAAGGAGATAAGGCAACTTTAAATCATGGTTGGTTTTTGAATCAATCTTGCACCAGAGCAGCCTGGTGGAAAATTACATTGTCCTATATAATAACAGATCATATAGTCGTTGGGAATAAGTGTCAGGCAGAGTTTCTAGGGCACCATCCAAATTTCAACACACAACAACAAACAGGTTGTTTCCCTCTAACTTCCCAGGAACATGGACAACAGCATTCTGCCCCATAATGTTCTATATACGGTACATGTTTGCAGCAGCATCAAGCTCCATGGTTCTCCATTAGAATAATAGTAGTATTCCATACTGTAGTGTAGCACAGATATACAGTAAACTGGAATACAGTTTAAGTGATGTACAGAGTGAGTAAAAAGTATCTTGGCATAAAAAATGTTTATAAAGTCCATATTTCTAATACAAATGTATTGAAACAAATTGTATGTTATTTATTTTTACATAGGAGAATTAAAGCAAATCTTTCAACTTTAACGTACAGTAGGCACCGGTGGCGTCAACCAGTTTCCTCAAATGGCCGGGGATGGAATGTACAGTCTTCTAAAGGAAGTTGTTTAAGATATTGGCAAGAATCACCCAAGTCTTCCAGTGTGCAAGGCGTTGTGCTCCTTTGCGTAGCCCCACAGGAAAAATCACATGAAGTGAGATCTGGACTTCTTGGAGGCAACGCATGTGTGAGCGTAGCACACGCCAATCTCATAGTCTGACTTATCCAGCCATAGCTGATAAAGTAGGAAGGCACTAGAGGGCTTGACATCGATTGTGGTGTTGATGAGGTGCTGAGGTCAGATGCAAGTACTCTTGACATTTATTCCAAAATATTAATAATATTAGGCAAGGCACGAAGATTGAATTCCATGTTCTCATCTTCTCCTTGTGTTTAATGCCACCTGCTGTATAGAGTGAAAATATGCAAGTGTACCCGAGTACAGCGAAAAATAATAATGTGAATTCTATCCAGTGGGGATGGGGGAGCAATTGTTCATGGGCACAAATGCTGTTAGTTTTTTGGCTGCTCCCAACAAGGGGTCGCCACAGTGGACTATCCATCCACAACCAAGCTTGGCGCAGGTTTTACGCCGGATGCCCTTCCTGACACAACCCTTCCATTTTATCTGGGATAAAATGGCTTGGGACCGGAACTGCATCCAGTGGCTGGAGTTTGGGCACTGGTTGGGAATCGAACAGGGGCCTTTTGCATGGCAGGCGAAACACCTACCACTGAGCCACCAGGTTCATGGTCATAAATCAATTGTGCCTAATGTGAAAGCGCCCTTAACCACTTAGCTACTCCTGCCCTCTTTTAAAAGCCTCTTCCGCTAACCCTTAATCCATAATTGTCCAACATTGTTGTGCAGACCAATTAGCAAACCTGACTTCTATTTATGATGGTCAAGCTCTGATCTCTGTATGATCTGATTGGTTCCATGTGCAAATGGAGTTCTGGTGATTGCTACTTGAGTTTTGGTGTTTGAATGGAAGTGTTGAGCCACTAGCACACAGAAGCTTTCAGTTTTGATTTGGTATCATCCAAATGAGGATGTGTTTCCAGTTGAGTCTGGTTTCTCTCAAAGTTTCTTCCTTTTTCCATTTCAGGGAGTTTTCAGCCTTGGCTTGCTCATCATGGACAACCTGATCATTTTGATTTTATCTCACACATTTCTCTAATTTTCTTTTGACTCTGTACTGCTGCCTTGTGACACTGACCCTTTTTAAAAGTGCTATATAAATAAAATTGAATTGAATTGAATTGGGTGTCTAATGTAGAGATGTGTGTTGAAAATTGTGTGTGTGTGTGTGCGTGTGTGTGCGTGTGTGTGCGTGTGCGTGTGTGTGTGTTCGCTTTGCACAAAGTTTACTTGTGTATATTGGTTTGCCAGAAGTGTGAGGCTGATGAAATGTGTATAGTCGGGACTGATGTTTTGCTCCTTGTGTATAAATTAATTTTAGTGTGTAAGCAGTTGTAAAAAAAAAAAAAAAAACTGTAAATCTGTGCTTTAAAAAAAGATACAGTATTTATGTCTTGTTCTAAATTGTGCTTTAACTGAATACATTTGATTGCATTTCAAAAGAAAATCTCTACTTTCCACTCACTAGGTTTCAAACACTACAGCACCACAATTTTTTCTAATCATATGTTTGTAAAAAAAAAAAAAAAAATCTGTGTGTGATTCGAGTTTTTTTTTTTTTTTTCGTCTGTGTGGATCGTTCTTGTACTTTAATGCTCTATTTTTGTATTTTTTGGACCATTCCAGAGTTGATATTTTCTACTTTAATACTTTGAAACTGTACATACACCCAGTATTGCCAACTATTTCCAATGAAAAGTAGCTAAAGCCTGCCCAAAAAGTAGCTAAATGTTGCCAGATGATTTGCACTAATTTGCATGTCAGTGACGTCATCACGTAGTGTCTGACAAGCGTAAGCCCGTCATGTCTCTACTCTCTGAGGCGTCGTGTATTATATTATATTAAAACATTACATCCAGATGCACAATAAATAGGTTCTTATTAACATATTACTTTGCGTGATGACGTCATTGTGTAATCGCAACTCAAAACTACATCTTTATGTAGTATACAAAATAATTAATGTTTTCTCAAATTGACTGACCATCTCAGCAAAAACATTATTTGAAATATGTCCATTTAGATTTGTATGAAAAATATAGTTGACTATTTGTAAAAGTAATACAAACACTTTTTGATGATATTTTTTTATTTTTAAATAGAACACTGATAATGAACAGTTACATTCTTTTAAACAATCACAGGCTTTGTTGCTAGGTGCTTTTTGAAAAAAAAAAAGTTGCTAGGGTAGTATGAAAAGTTGCTAAATCTAGCAACAAAATTGCTAAGTTGGCAACACTGCATACACCTTTTTACTGAGGATGCATTTAGATGCTCTTTTATTTGCATAAATAATACCAATATCACCAGAGAAAATAACTTGTGCAGATTTATTTTTCTTTGCAATGAAGGACGTGCAGGCGTGCGAAGCCGTGAATGAGGCTCTCTGAATGTCGTTCTTATCCTTGCTTGCGTTCCAACTCAAAATGAACCACGGGAAAGGTTGTGTAACTTATTTGTTGTTAATTGCTTGTATTCAGGACTCTATCATCCTTTCAATATACTTTAAAGAGTTCTTCCAAAATGTGAAAAGTCTAAACCGATTCTATTTGCAGGTGGAAAAGGTAGCGAAAGGCTCATGAAAAGATAATATTTAAGGTGTCAGGTGTCTGTGGCTTCAGCAGATCATATGGCTTCAGGTATTTTGCTTTATCAGGAGAAAGCTTTCATGTGATTTGAAGCTGCCTGGCATTTCACGGCTGTTTTTAGAGATAACAGTGAAATAAAACATTCTCTGAGGATGAACTACTTTTATATCAAACATGAGAAGAATTAGTTCAATTTTGATTAATGCTAGTCACAGTAGTCACATTAGCATCTGCATTATTTGTAATCATTTGCACATTGTATTGTATTATGGTTGTGCACAAATTACAAATCACAAACCACATCATATTATGATTCATTTGACATTTATCAGATTAGATCAGTCATGTCTACAGTACGTGAATTTTCTCTGGATAACCCGGTTTCCTCCCATCCCTCAAAATGTTGCCAGTAAAAGGATTGATGACCCTAAAATGCTCCTCAGTGGTAAACCAGTGGTTCTCAACCTTACTCCTGGAGAACCACTTTGCTGCATATGTTTGTGGTTTCCCTGCTCTACCGAACCGACTTATTAAGAAAAAGCTGTTAAGTAGTTGATTTAGAAAGCACTGAAATGTGCACAGTAGTGGTCCTCCAGGAATGTGGTTGAGAATCACTGGAGTAAATGTGAGGGTGTGAATGTGTGTGCATGGGGCTCTAAAATGAACTGGTATCCCATCCATGGTTTATGCTTATTACATACCCAGACTAGTGTTCCTAGGATAGGCTCTGGATCCCTCACAACTACAGTATGACCAATTTAATGGTCGCTTACATCACATACCCAGCTATCTAGAATGATACAAACAGTTCATATACAATTTAGAAAATTACCCCTAATATAATATTCATTAAATTGTGACCTTGCGTCTCTAGGATCCGGGTTTGATTTCTGTCTTGGGTCTGTATGCATGGAGTTTGTATGTTTTCCTCATGCTTGGTTGGTTTCTTCCGGGTTCTCCGGGTTTCCTCCACCAGTCCAAAGAAATGCAGTGTACAGGTAGGCCGCTTGGTGTTTCCAAATTTGTCCATAGTATGGTTGGATGTTTGTTTGTGTGTGAATGTGCACACTTGCCCTTTGATGGGTTTACCACCCAATCCGGGGGATCCAGAACCCAGAAAAATACAACAAACATATCACAACATATAACAAAATGAAAAACTAAAATTGCGTAGCATGAATGTTCTCCTGCACACATTACTGTGTTACCCTTTTTCGCACAGCCAAGCTGGAAAACACAATTACAGACAAGAAAATCAAATGAATGTAAGAAGCCTATTCTGTGACAGTGGCAAAATGAAAATGTCTGGAAGCAGAATGTGGCAAAATACTGTAATATTGCAGCAATATCACAAAAGCAATTGTTGTTCATCGTGCAAATTAAAAAAATATGTTTTCCATTTTTGCATGTACATTGTCAATGCATGTCATCTTGGTATGGCAGTATGTATATTTGTATATCCGCACTGAAATCTCAGTGTTAATATGAGCCTGGATATTACTTTATATCAGATTGAAAATAAAATGGGTTGCATCAACTACATTTGACCTGTAATGTATATGTAAATAGTTTTACTTTTTACATATACAGTACAAACTGAGGTTGTACAGTATAAATTATGCGGATTCAAGCTGAATTAGAAATGAATCAAAGAATGGTGGTACAGTGTGCAGCATCGCCACCTTACAGTTCCATGGCCCGCAGATCAATCTTGTCTGTGTGGAGTTTCATATGTACCTCATGTGAGTTTCCTTTGGGCTCTCCACTTTTCTCCCACCCTAATAGTAAAACATGCAGGTGTGTAAATAAGCTCATTTCAGTTTGCCTCTAGGTGTGACTGTACATATTGTCCAGCGTGTATTCCCACAGTGCCCAGTGTTCCTGGCATTTGGATTGACCCTTACCCGGAAAGAGCGGTTCCTTAAGATGAAACATTAATAAACCATTAGCTCAGGAATTACAATGACGTGCTACATCTAAAACTACCATATAATAATAGTTTATTTTATAACAGCTCGTAATTAGGTGTGATGGTATAATACTTGTTTTCCAACATTTAATAGCTTTTTTTATATTATACTATTTTATATTTGTCTGTAACTATTACAAAAAGAACATATATTGTGCCCCATGTGTACATACAGTATTATTTACACAAATATGCAAGGAGTAAATAGACAACCATAAATAGTTATATTATCAAACATATATACACCACATTTTGTATTCTATTTGTTTCCTTCTTTTAAATTTTTAAGCATGTCTAGGAGAGCAAAGAAATTTCTCATTTTCAAAAAGACTGTATTGTGGGTCAATCTGAGGAGGAACAATCCCAGAGGCAATTAGTTATTAATCTTGAAATACCCCTTTCTACTGTTAACACAATTAAAATTCAATTTAAATAAGAACAAAGCAACAACAGAGTCCCTACCTGGGCCTTCTGAAAGAAATCTTCATGCTGTTCAAAGATCTCTTGAGAACAACTCTCATTTAAAAGCTTCATAAGAGTGGAAAAAGATTGCAAATTAGCCCAGGAACAGCAGTAAATGATCTTATTAATAAAACCATACATGTATGTGTATATTACATGCTCTATGGCAATGTTTACACTGCAAGCAAAAGGGGCCTGTATCTAATTTACTGACCAAATTTATTATTTTTTAGGCTGTTCATGCTCCTGAATGTTTTCAATGTGGCCAGTATCTGACACTAGTCTAAACAAATCACACTCCCCATCTAACCTGCATGTGCTCACGTGATGTATTCAAGCTCACTGTAAAAACAATTGGACACCTCTTTGCTTTGTGTCCTAAATTTATTAGAATTTTGCTTTTAAATTTTAATTCATTCATTTTTTCAGACGTAGAACTCAGATGAATTCTGATTTGACTGTTCACACTGAGGCCCAGTTCACACATACATAGGTATTTTTAAATCTTAAAAACATGTGTTTTCAAGCACCATGATGAAACTGGCTCTCATGACGACCATCAAAAATCAACAATTAACATCACCTCCGATTATGAAGGCTTTAGCTTTATGGTGGCTTAGTTAGCACTGTCGCCTTTTGCCTCCGGGGTCGATTCCTGCCTCAGGTCTTTGTGCATGATGAGTTTATGCATGTTCTCCCCGTGCTTGGTGGGTTTCCTCCGGGTTCTCCGATTTTCCCTCCCACAGTCCACAGTCCAGACATTGCTCATAGTGTGTGGATGAGCATGCGTGTACTGTGTGTGTGTGTGTGTGTGTGTGTGTGTGTGTGCCCTGTGATGGATTGGCACCTCGTCCAGGGTGTACCCCACCTCATGCCCTAACTGTCCTGGGATCAGACTCCAGGCCTTCCATGACCGTTTACACAGGATAAAGTGGTATAGACAATGAGTGAGATGAGATAATGTCTTTACAGAGGATAAGTAGCAGACACATCTCAATATCATCTGCTCAAACGAGATTATTGAATAATTTGGAGGCCTACGGAATTGTTTTACAATGTAGAAGGAAATAAAAATCAGGAAGACCATGGAGTTAGTGGCAAAACCTTTGACTGGTGGTGTGTGTGTGTATAAGTAAAAAAAAAAAAAAAAAAAAAAAATATATATATATATATATATCAAATATAATGTGCCGCGTGCTGTGTGAATGGAGCCGTACTGTATTCTTTGATTCTACGGGGAATCCGATGGCTCCACCCAGTCCTTTTTATCTAAACCCCGCCCACTCCAGAGTTCACCCCGCCCCCTGTCTCTGGCCCTGCTCGCGCGGCTGGGGCACAGAGAGCCCCCTCCTGTCCGCTAAACTGAATTTACCCTTCAGGGGGAAAACCGAAGAAACTGCTGGAAACCGAGGAACTTTTTTTATTGCAAAAATAAAAATCTCCCCTTAGTGTTTGGGCCGCGGCTGGGTGACGCACGGGCCGGCGGAAACAGTGACTAGGATGTGGGTCTGGTACCTCCTGCTCGGGTCGGGAACGGGCACCAGCTCGGTCGGTGAGTAGAGTTGGAGCGTGAACGCGGCGCAGGCCACACGCACGAGCTTTAAACGCGCTGTTTGGTAGCGAGAGAACTTCTGCACTGGGACTTAACGACTGAACAAACTGCACTGGTGTTGGCACTTTTGTTACTGCTAACTTTCAAACCGCGTATCGTTAAAGCACACTGTAGAGCGCGAGCGTGTTTGAGCCGCAGCTTAGCGTTAGTAACGTCAGTGTGTGTGTGTGTTGTGAGTGTTGTGTGAGTGTGTGTGTGAGTGTGTGTGTGATAGTAACGCTGGAGACGCCACTGATGAAGCGGGTGAACAGGATGCAGTCCGAATCTCAGCGCGGCTCCGAGCGAAGCTTTCAAGTTGACACATTTCCAGAATGTTCTGCGATACATTGTTGCGTTTTGTTCGTTGTTTACATTGTTTTTATTTGCCCACGCAGGGCTCGGGTTTAAAGGGCACAGTTGTAAGCAAAAATGTGTTGACAGCAAGGCTTTCAAAACTAATGTAACTTAGTGTGTGTAAGGGGAATACAAGTCAGAAGAGCAGGGGTGAGACTTATAAATCAGTAGGAAAAGTTCTGTCATACTTGACCTAATATAAACAACAACAACAGGGAAAAGATGGGGTTAAAAACACCACCACATCAGGGCGCTGCAGAATTCTGATTGGTCGGAAAGATGGCGTTGATTAATTTTCTGCAGCAGCTCTGAAAGTTGTTTCAGCTGCAGGGCGAAGCGTAGGTTACACACTATATGGACAAAGGTACAGCATTTGGCCCAACCTGCATTGACATTGTATCCAAATACATACACTTCAGTATGGAGTAGACTTGCCTTTTGCAGCTATAACATCTTCCACTCTTCTTGGAAGGCTGTTCACAAGATTTTGGAGTGTTTCTGTGGGAATTCGTGCCCATTCATTCTGTAGAGCATTTATGAGGTCAGGCACTGATGTTGGACGAGAAGGCCTGGCTCACAATCTCGGTTCCAGTTCACTCCAAATGTGCTCGATGGACTTGAGGCCAGCACTCTGTGCCAGGACCAGTCAAGTTCTTCCACACCGAAACTCATCAAACCATGTCTTTATAGTGCACTGGGGCACAGTCATGTTGTCCATGATGTCTTGGTATGCTGAAATATTAAGATTGAATTTAGTAGTTAACAGGTTTGGCCAAATACTTTTGTGATGTGTGTGTATGTATGTATGTATGTATGTGTATATGTGTATACAGCTGGACCCAAATGAAGGTGTAGAACCATCTCAACAATGATTAGAAGAAATGGACAGCACCTGAGTTAAATATACGAGTGTCACAGCAAAGGGTCACAGCATGTGATATTTCAGTTTTTGTTTTTTAATAAATCTGAAAAAATGTCAACAATTCAGTGCTTTTCTGTCAATATGGGGTTCTGTGTGTACATTTATGAGGAATGAAAATGAACTCACAAAAAATTAACTGAATTATTTTAGCAAATGGCTGCAATATAACAAAGAGTAAAAAATTTAAGGTGGGCTGAATACTTTCTGTACCCACTGTATTTGATAATATTATGATATTATTAATAGTATATTAATATAATATACATGATACTATTTTTCGTTTCCTGAAGTATGTATACTTTGTTTGAATGACTGTGTGTGTGTGTGTGTATGTATATATATTTATTTATTTATTTATTTATTTATTCACTACCGTTCAAAAGTTTGGGGTCACTTGCAAATTTCTTTGTTTTTGTTTAGTGATTTATTTTCTACATTCTACAA
>JAOVVA010000010.1:9893529-9903661 GCA_028565275.1 Leiocassis micropogon
GAACTACTTCAGTTGTGTGTAATGAATCTAAAATATATGAAAGTCTAATGTTTATCAGTACATTACAGAAAATAATGGACTTTATCACAATATGCTAATTTTTTGAGAAGGACCTGTATATATGTTTTACCTTTCTTTTACCAATAACGTGCTGGCAGATAAATATTCGAAAGTAAGTTGTCTGTATGTATGAATGCATGGTACATTGTGAGGGACTGGCATCCCATCCAGGCTGAATTCCCAGCTCATACTCACAGGTGGGTCTGAATGTTCATGTGTGAGAGGGGGACTGAGCGAAGCAATACTCTGCCTGCAATTAAATAAGATTAGGCGTATTATATTAAAAAAATGAATATGTGGAAGTTAGTGATGCACAATTAATTGCACACAATTCTAAATCGGAAAATGGACCGGTTCAAAATCATTTTATCGCAAAGGTTTGTAGTTTATTTCAGGTAATATACAGTATGCATAGTCAATGATTTATGTAGAGTTTGTCAGTAGTTTAAGTACTGTATTTGTTTAGTAGAGTTCAATGTTGATACTGTGGGGCCGCCAGAATGACACCAAACACTGGATTGTGCTGTTAGAACTGTTTAAACAAAACTTAAACTGAGGGGAAATGTGTGTAAGACTGATTAATCATTCATTATTAATGATTAATCAATTATTAATGTTTAAAGTGCTAAACTATGGGGGGAAAAAATATGTGATATTTGCAACCCTAATCAAAGCATACAGTTAGCATGTTTCTCATTTGCTGAATTTTATTTATGATGTTTGACATAAAAACAGCAACAAACAAACAAACAGAAAAATGCCTGAAGATATACATCCCATAAATTGCATACTATGTTTTCACATATTTTTTTAATCAAGTTGAAAACGACATCATGGTATTAATAAATGAGACCAACTGTACCCCTGTCCTTTGTAGTGAACAGGGAGGCATTTGAAGGTCCAGCTGTATTTACATGTCATATTATTATTATTATTACTATCTGCATGCAGTGAACATCCTGCTTGTTAATGTTTGTTCATAGTACTTCAGGATGTTATTTTAGGTAAAATGTACCCATATTAACCTGTGTAAACCTCAGAATATGGATTTTCATGCATTGATTCAAGAAAATTGCAGTGCGTCTAAGGATCAATTAAGTGCTTTCCATGTTGTGTTGTGGTGGCATGCTTCTCCTTTTGGACTTATTTGGACTCTGGTTTAATGTACTGGATAAAGTTCAAGTAATAGGGTCTGCTTGAGCTATTAGTGTACAGTAAAGTCATTCAATGCATAATTCAAGGCTCCCATTTGTCTCGTTCAATCAGCACATCCTGAATGAGGCCAGTGACCTTCACTTCAATGGTAAAATGATTTCAGTTTCAATTAGAAAAGAGATCAAAAGAAAGACGTGATGTCTGAGAGAGAGAGAGAGATGTACACCTAATTTCACTCTGTTTTGAGTTAAGTTTTGTCCTGTTAAATGAACTTTTGTTTGTCCATGCTCAAGGTCAGGGCATGGCTACATATTCATCTTTGTGTTCCATCAGAGAGACAGAGCTACACTTAGTGGCATCTCTTTCATCCATCAATGTCTGAGGCACACAGGCTCGATCAATGAGGGGCATTTCAGGCTGGGCTGTTGGGTCACAAGCTGCTGGAGTGTTGCAGTGTTTACTGGGGCGTCACACCGCCTCATGGCACATCACCACAGAGCACAATGGCAAACAAACGCGAGTGACATTTAGCCCTCTGCTGTCTCCTGACAGTCACAGGTGGAGGAGTGGAATTACTGCAGCTGTCTCTCCATCCCAGCTGTACACACACACAAATAAAAGTCTCATTAATATGGCCACACATGGATATAGACCAGGGTCGTTTTCTCAGGCAGGTTTTGCATACTCATTTCGCTAACGTCTGCACATAATTCCAGCATAATACAGAAAGCTTTAGTGTGATATTTAGATGTGTGTGTGCATTTCGGGCAAACAGGACTTGCTCGAGGTTTGCCACAATATGAGGCCAGGATGTACAATAAGTTGTTTTTGTTACAGTATCCTCGTTTGATTGTTGATCTGGGAAGCAGAGTAATATTTCTGCTTGTATACCTACTTCTTGGTTTCATCATTTTCAAGGGTTGAGCTTGTTAAAGGTCTTCTTGACCTCTCGTCGTCACCAGGTCCACAGCTCCCTATGTACACAGGATGATGTCTTTTGGCACACTGACTTATGAAGGCCGATGCTCCCTGTGACTGACTAGTGCTGCCACCTGTTACAAAACCAGTCTCGAAACTTTTTGATACGACCTTGTACGTCTCTGCATAGACACTTTGTTAATGAAGCTATGTATTCTGGGGGAAATCCTGATTTAACTGCATTGACTGTATAAATGGGTTCAGTACTGGCCCTGCACAAGTCCAGGAAGTAATTATTTTTCAAGAGGATCTTTACAATAGAAACATATTCACTCCAGCACCTGGAGATCATGAATTTAAATCCTCCCATAACCAGGAGCTCTCTCCAGGGAGAATGCACTCTCCATGCATATCAGTCATACTGGCACTAGCCAATACACCTGCATCTGTGTTTTATTCCCGCCCCGTAACCGTTTTTATTGATTTTATTTGTGCTCTGACATGGTCAAAGACCTGGAACCTTGGCAGGTTTGGAGGAAAAATAAAGTTGTATGTGAAAAAATTTAATTTTTCAGCCCAAAAAATTTGATCGAATGAGAGGCATTCAAGTGGTGAAAATAGAACATAACAGCACTGGCCATTTAACTATATACCCATCACGCCATGGTACTGGAAAGAGGGGAGAGCAGCTGCCTGCCAAAACCCACCTTAAAAATCAGTCATTGAAGCACTTTTAGCAAGAAAACACATCTGCTAAAGCTCTGTCATCTTAAACAACACTTTCTCCTTAGTATAGCTTCTAAAAGCCACTAACTTTCCATTTAGCATTGTTTGGAGTTTTATCCAGAAACCCTCGGAAGTTGGCTGATATTCCAAAGTAGAAATAAGTGAAAAGCTACATACTGTAGTACTGGTAAGAATTAAAAACTTTTTCACAACCGGTAGTTACACCAACCCTCCGTTGCCAGCTGTGCCAGTCATGGTTAGTTCCACCAGTCGCCCTAATGCTCACGGCTGCAACAGCAGCACTCCCTCTTGTATGATATTGATGAATTATAGTCCTTCTATAATCATTGTCGGTATCGGTGTATCTCTGTTCACAACGAGGCTGTGGGTTGTTGCAGAAATGTTGCATCATGATACCCGAAGAAGTTATGTTTGGGTCTGTAAATCAAATGCTAGCAAAATGGTAAAGAAAATAATAAAAATCACCCTTCACAGTTTTCTGTCCAATGTGGTCACCTTCAAATTTACCAGCCCGTCTAAATCCTACAACATCCGGTGAGCATGAAGGTCAACACATGCCTCCTCTGAGATGCACGAAGCCAGCCAGCTGCATCCTTTCCAACTGATGAGTCACAGTGTGGATTAACACTCGCAGGAAAGCTCTATATACCTAATTCTGCATCCATGAGCTCACAGATGCCTACAGTCTGCTAGTGTCACCGTGTATTTATTTATTTTCCTTTGTTTTACCAGGGTAGTCACATAGAGACAGTAGTCTCTTTTGCAAGTGAGCCCTGGCCAAGAAAAGGCAGCACATAAAACATGGAAAGCAGACAGTAACGCTATCCCTCTAAGCCAGGGACAAGGACTCACAACCTCCTGGTGATAGGAGGACTTTTGTGCCACTTGGAAGCCTTTTTTGCATTTTTAAATCTTAACATTCTCATCATCATGAGTATGCAGGTATGGTCAGTGTTCAAGCTGTTCTCTTGATACTTTCAGAAAATGTCACCTTGAAATACTGTAATATTAATTTTAACCGTGTGATATTAATCTTTTTGTCCTACCTTTCATTTCGGGCAGTCATGCTTTTTTGAAGTTGATTTTTAGAATGTGGATTTTCTGATTGAATGCTTTCAATGCCTCTTCAGGGACCGGTGATAGTAATGGCATCATTCTGCTTTGTGCCTCTCACTAGGACACTTCACACACTCTCGTGGCCTTCACACACTGATAATATTGTGAGTCTTGCAGAGATAATAGCAACTAGAAAACAGCACCACTGATTACACCTCATTCATCTTCAACAGCATCTCATAATTTCAGCTTTAAAATGATGTTCTGTTAATGACCATGCAGTTGTTACTTGTACATTATGTAATTAGTTAGAAAAGCTCTTTGTGTAAGATGGCTCGTTGCGATGGAGAATTTGAAATATGCACCACTGTCATCTCGTTCATAACAAACAAAAATAATAATAAATAAGCAAACCGCAGATCTGGCATGGAGGATGCCTTGAAGATGTGCAAGTAGCTCAGATTTATTTAAGGAGTAAAGGGAGATTATGGTTGGCTGAAATGTACAGATGTGGTTACGGTCTTTACCGAAGAAGCTTCATCAGCAATTATGTCCGTGAGCTGAGAGCAAGTCATTTTAATGACTGTGTACTTACAATATTACACTGTGTGGGTGTGTCTGTCCGTGTTCACACATTACATTACAGTCGTAAGGATTTTCATTGCACGAGGCTGCAATAAATAATTGTGAGAATGGACGTTTACTTAATGTATTTTCAAGGTTGCGATTTCATGAAATACATTTTGTTTAAATTTAAATCCATAAGCATACTACAAACAGTCAATCATTCTAGAAATAGGACTATAATCTTCATATCACATGCTGTGGCTGTTGTTAGTTGGCTAAGGCATGGGAAGCAGGGCTGCATGATATGGGCTTTACCGTTTATTAACATTCTATTTGTGTTTACTTTGTGATTGTGATTATGTAAATACAAACTGGTGAGTTTGGGTTCTGTCATGAGTAAAGGTCAGTATGCATTGATTGGGTGTGATATGATATATGACTTGATATTTGATATGATATAAATTGTTGTTATATACCACTAGGGCAATCCGACAATAGATTGCCCAGCCCTAGTGGTATATAACAACATATATAACAATGTAGCTACAATAGAGTGTAGATACATTAGTAGGCTTTTCTGAGATACTGTGTGATTTTTTTTTTTTGCAAATTACAATTACAAAACCTGGAAGCAGCTGATTTTATTCCTCTAAAATTTTTGCACTCATTCTTAAAAAATATTCTTAATATAACTTAAATATAAAATATATTGGCGGAGTGGTAAAGTGCTCGCCCTATCATCCGGAGATTGCGAGTTCATGAGCTCATGCAAGCGGAAGGAGCGGATAGCGTTGTCCTCCGAGTGTGTTACACCGCCCCCAATGGTCTGTGAGTAAGCAGTTCAAAAAGATGTGGTCGGCTGGCGTCACGTGGTTCGGAGGAAACGCGTGATAGTCTTCGGCCCTCCCCACTGAGTAGTAGTAGCAGCTTAATGCTAGCCCCCTTGTGACTGGGAGGAATTGGACATGATATGGACGTGACCAAAATTAGGGAAAAAATACATATACATATTTACATAACATAACATATATTTAATAGGCATTATACATTGCCTAAATAAAGTTGCTACTTGCATTTAAAAAAATTAATTATTATATCCAGTTGCTGAAGTTATGCAGTTCAGCTGGCAGCAATTTTAACTCCTAACCAATGCAGTGAGTAGTGTCTCATTTCTTCACCGTCTCCTGTCCTGGACACAAACCTTTTGGAAAAACCATTCCTCTGGGAAGCGGCTGCAGTCCATCAGGACCGCTTCTTTCCAACTGCAGCTGCTGTAACAAGGCCAAGGACAGATAGTAATATTACAGATATTACTCGATGCTTTACATTAACTTGTTGCACACCTATGGGGGTATAATTGACACATTCACAGACAAATTCCTTCCTACTTGACAATAAACTTGATTCTGATTTTGATCAGGTTGGGGAAACAATCACATAGAAAATGCGTTCCATAATCAAGGCTAAATGTGTGTAAGAAAATATTAGTGTATGCAGCACTATTTTGGCCAGGCATCTTTTGTATCATTGAAATGTCTTGAAATTCGAGTCAGGAAATTATATTTTTGTCATATTTCTCATTATATGCCAAAATCCATACTCATTTAAAGAAAAACTGGAACGTCTGGTGCATCTTGGTCATGATGGTTGTGGTGTCAGCTTCATTTTCAGTGTGTAAAACAGGACAGTATTGCTCTACAGTTAGTTATTAACACACTGCTTATCCTTGGAGAAATGTACAGATGGTACACAATAAATCAGCTAAATAACAATTTCTCAATTTCTCCATTTGTACTTAAAATGACATTAAATGCCCGGTCTTGACCTTGACCTTGAGACAGCAGCTGCTGGGTCCAGATGATGCACATCAGGGTTGGATACATCCTCATCTCCTTGCAAATACACATCCTTCCTCTTTCTCTCTCTCTCTTTCTCTCTCCCTCAACCAAACACACACACACTCACACACGTGTATGCCTTTCTCATAGAGTGCCTGGAGCCAGCTGTAACATTAATAATTCATGGAAGCTTCTAAAGGCTTTTAGCCCACTCCCTCTTCTGGTCTGGTCTTTGTGGAAAAGCTGATGGTTAAATATGAAGATTTTTCCATATTGGAAAATGTACAGCTTTGCTTTTGATTGTTACAACATATTGACACTAGAGACTCCTTCCAAATATGTTCAAGTCACTTCACTTCTTTACGCATCAACATTTTTTTGTTTGAAAATCTGCGTGAGTGCCTGCCATATAACAGCTCTTATTAATAAGTTATTACTAATGAGCAGATAAATCTACTGTCAGAACTGCTGTTATAAAAAAAAAATACATCAACACGTTTATACTTTAACAGTCACATCAGTTACTAATTGTGTAAAAGTGTTAGTCTGTAAGACAATAACCTCTTAACAGTTTAAACAGGATAAGGGCTGCCATGTATTACTCTTTAATATGTCACTTCTTTTACATCAATCTAATAATGAATGAATGGGATATCCACTCATGTACAGTTTTTAAGTCTAAATGATAAATAAAATCCAGCTGTTTGTGGTGGAGCCAGGTTTTTTTTATCTGACTCTACTGGATCTGGATCTGGAACACACCATATGTGTGCAGTTTAGTGCCATGAGTTTGTATAATTTAATAATATCTTTGATTGATGTTCTATGGAATCGGCAGTTTGTTATCTCCAGACGCTGCTCATATACATTTCATTTGAAATCTGTGACAATGTCTATTGTCAAAAGAGCTATATAAAAAAGTGAACTAAATTGCAGCAAGCCAAGATGCTGATGCTTGTTTTTCTTTTGACATGAGGAACGTTTCCTTTATTTCTCTATGCTAGTTTTCTTTCACTGCACTAAAACATGCAAGCCCCCGAGCTGCCTGTCACCTGCCGTAACTCTCATTAGCACCAGCTAACATGAAAGCCGCTGCTGTGGCACAGGGTGCCCGTGCTCCTCACTGCACCATACACTCTCTCTCTCGCCTTCAGATTGCCTTTGGGCTTGTGAAACTTCCTGAGATGGCAGGCCCATTAAATGCAGTATAATTGGAAAATAACGTTCCTCTCCTGGGTCGAAAAGAAGCTCATTTTCCTTCTGAGCCCAGCACAAAAGAAAAAAGGAAAGAAAAAAAAAAGCCTGTTCAGGAGGTTATTTGTATTGATCCAGCTCTCTCTTTTTGTTCCCTGACATTCAGAACAACAATGAGCCCCTCTGTCACTTTTTACCACATTAATTATGTGCAAAGATTTTCTCCAATCTGAATCGGTTCTGTCTCAGTGCAGGTTCCAGATGCTCTCGGTTTTATGACAATTCACATCATTCCCTCGTATTATTATTCTAAAAAATCTAGTACAGAGATTTTAATAGTGTTAGACCATGCCCTCTAAACATAAACATTCATTCAGGGATAGAAAATACAGACTGAGTAATCTGCTGCAGCGTGAACACAGGAGACAATTTAAAAGTCAGAAGATAAAAAGTGATTGATATTCATATATGATTATATATGAATAAAACAAAGGCAAACATTGATATAAATGCAAATTTGTTCTTCCCCCCCCCCCCTTGTTTTCTTTTTTTTTTTTTTTTTTGCTTCCAGCTTACTGTTTAGAGGATTATTAAATTGCGCTTGATTCAGGACATCCTATTATTGATCTTTTTCTCTCTTTATTTATTTTTTGTTTTAATATGCATGCTTAAAAGTAAATTAGTTAACTGGCAAAAAGCTAACTGGATAACAATTAGTGATGACATTAATGATGACACGCAACATTATGACCACACGCCTAATATTGAGTAGGTCCCCCCCAAAACAGTAGTAACCTTGTGTGTTCTGACACCTTCCTTGGGGAACCATCATTAACCTTTTCAGCAATTTAAACTACAGTAGCACTTCCACTGGATCAGAGAACACAGACCAGCCTTCGCTCACCACGTGCATCAATGAACCTTAGCCGCCCATGAGCCTGTCACCGGTTCACCGGTTTTCCTTCCTTGGACCAGTGCAGACCGGAAACATCAAGGATTTGGAGTTGCTCTGATCCAGTCGTCTAGCCATTACATTCTTTCTGCCTCCATTAACTGATCTAAAGACGCTTTAACCAAATAATGTGTTTATTACCTGATCTAATCCTTCTTTAAACTACTTTTTAAAGCTGAAAAGCTGTACTTTATTCTGTTCAGTGAGTTCATTAACAGCGAAGGCACTGTTAGGAGACAAGATGACCCCAAGTTCACCGGATGAAATTGCAGGTTGAAAGAGCTTTTTTAAAGGCTTGTACCAGATGTAGTTGGGAGTTACACCTAGCATCTTCACCTCAAATGCATCACTTTCTGCGGTACGCTAAATATGGCGATACTGCTTGTTGCACCGAATGTTGCTGATTGATTAATTAGACACAAGCTTCAGAAAGGAATAAGCAACCCTTTTACCTGCAATTTGAGAAACCTGTATTCAGCTACTGGGTCTTTACTAATGCTTGTTTCATGCCAGAGGCAGTGTGGCGAAACAGGGAAAATAAAACTCTCTTTGATGTTTTAATTTGTGCGAGTCAAACAAATGTGGCAATAGAGCATGTTTTGTAAAGGCTTCTAGCTGGCTTAGATGTGAAGCATGAAATTATGCTTTAGGCATCATAACCATGTTCTGCGCTCCATGCTGTGCACAGCAGCTGGCTTAAAACGCTACATTAATATTAATATCGCATTAGTGCAATCGAGTATAACAATTAAGAAGAAGAAGAATATTCAATTATTTGTCACATGTACTTTACAGCACAGTGAAATTCCTTCTTCGCATATCCCAATTAGGAAACTGGGGTCAGAGCGCAGGGTCAGCCAGCTTACAGCGCCCCTGGAGCAGATAGGGTTAAGGGCCTTGCTCAAGGGCTCAACAGTGGCAACTTGGCGATGCTGGGGCTCGAACCCCCGACCTTCCGATCAGTAACCCACAGCCTTAACCGACTGAGCCACCACTGCAACGCGACTCAACCGTATCCCGTCCTGTGCTTGCATCATGGTCACTGGTACCAAAAATGGGAGGTAACTTGGTGTCTGTAGATTGAGTTGTTATATCAGTGGGTTATTGTGACTTTTAATCTGCTGCATCATACAACAAAGGTCTGTACTTGCTACTCTGTTACATTTCTACCTGGTGTTGTGATACACTTTAGATCCCTTTCTGATCAGTCGTTGCTTTGATCCACTGGATCTCTGGCTGAGGAAAGGGCAGTAATTGGCTTTCCATTTCTAAAAAAAAAAAAAAAAAAAATCTGAACCATAACTCAGAAGAAAAGATGGCAAGTCTAACCTAACCTCAAAGCTGCAGTAGTATACAGTGGAGCCTTGGATTACGAGCATAATTCATTCCGGAAGCGGGCTCGTATTTTTCAGAATTTTCCCATAAGATATAATGGAAACTCAAATTATTCGTTCCACAGCCCCAAAAAATAAATACCTAAAAATATTTAATACAAAATATTAAGTAAAAATAGAACAAATTAACTTCCACTTTACCTTGGAAGTACAAAAAAAGTACAAATAAATCTCGACAGATAAGTGTTTCCATTTATGCACGCAGGCGCTGTGTGTGTGTGTGTGTGTGTGTGTGTGTGTGTGTGTGTGTG
>JAOVVA010000010.1:9903761-9927871 GCA_028565275.1 Leiocassis micropogon
CTCACAGTGGAAATGCACCTATGCTGAAAATTGTGACCCCTCCATGATTTCTAAGTAAGAGAACTTGCAAAATCACAGGGCGATCAAATACTTATTGACCTCACTGTAAATTGCAGTCATTGTGGTGATACATGAATTTACACAAAAGAATCACAATATTTCACACAATTTTTTTTTTTTTCTTCCACCTCTGAGGTAAACACAGTCACAGACACAGACCGAGAGAAAGAGTCGGCGAGATTCACATACTACTGTGACTTTAACATTACATTGACCTAATTCAAGCTCACTATTTGTGAAACCTAATTACATATGAAGGCAAACTCTTTTGTACGTCCACTCCAGTGAAACTTTAAATTTGTGACTTCTACTTTTAATTGAGTAGTATTTTACCTAGGTTATCTCTACTTTTACGTGAGTACATAATTCGTGTTTTTCACTCAGCACTAAACATAAAGTTACAGAACCTCTGAATAGCGAGGTGTATTGAGATTTTTAGATTCCTGCCGAATTCTCATCTCTTTGCCTTCATTTGATGGCTTATACACAATCCCAAGGCACCACCGTGAATGAGCTAAGATGTTAACATTGAAGACCTGAATGTTCAACACTGTGCTTTATTTACTTCATCTAATTCAGCTCATCAGAGCTTTTATAGGCTGTAGTGTGTAAGAAGAGGAAAAACTCAAGTCCCTGTTGTCCTGTGGACTGTGATACTCCTGTCCTGAATAAATACCTCTTTTACAGGAAAGAGCATTATATCTTTCAGTTTATTAGACCAAGAAGTTTAAGGTCGCTTGCTTTCTAGTAAGGTGAACGCAGGACTTGTGGTCACATAATATACAGAGTATGAATAATTGGTGACCGTCCAGTGTATCCATTTACTCTGCCAGACTTTCTCACATTTCCGTGTACATTGGACGGTTCTTCACTTGGCTTTCTTTTAAAATTAATACCCTCCTGCTTTGAAGTGTCTTTTCAAGTCAGACCAACCTAGCATGCAAAAGTTTTCTGGGAAGTCTATCCACCTGTTCACGTTTTCCTAATATTAGTAATTTGTTCTTGAAATGGTGAGAATCTTGCCGTCTTGTCTTGTATAACTTTTTATCTACGTTATTCATGTTGCGGACTTGAGCTCTTCTCTTAAAAGGGAAATCAGTCAAAGGTCCTTAATAGAATTTTACACCAAAACCACGACTCTCAAATGGGTCTGATCAACCAGGCTTTTTATTTTTAGCGGGTCAAGCACAAAGTTACTGTCAGCATTGCTGTCGAATTCTACAGTATGTAACTTTTCCAGAACTTTAAGCTGAGGTTCCTTGTTTTTTTGGTTTTTTTTGCTTTTTTGGTATAACACTTTTGTTTTGTATCAAGCCAACATTGTTGATGTATTGTACTGTAAGGGTCACACCTGCAGACTTTATGGTTGCCTTTTATGACCAATTAGTTGCCTCTGCTTTTCCCTCCACCCTCCTTTACTAAACTTCACCAGCTCTGTGAGGCTTAAAGGATGCCGTGCATGAAGAGTTCTTCTCAGATCCTGTTACAGAATCTCAATAGGATTCAATTTACAATTTTGGCTTAGCCATTTCAAGACACAGATCTTCTATTTGCAAGTCATGCTTTGCTAGTTTTATTTGTTTCGGATTTCAATTATTTTGTTTATTTGTATAAAATGTACCGCAGTTAGCATTGTCATAAAGCTGCCTCCTGTATTGCCTGGCCAAGAATAGTTGCCATTCAGTTGTACATATGCAAGTAATTACTAGCTTTTAACTGGATAATTACTGCAGTGGTTATGTTTCAGTTGGCAATAATGCAGTGAAGATCTTGTCATTTCTTCAGCAATCGTGTCAGAAGATGGATCACAGTCATTACAAAGATGTTAATGTGTTTCAGAGAGAACAAATGATTTACCTCTATTATGCAAAAATAATAGCAAATAATGAGATTGCTGAAATCACTGGAATTGGTTCATCAAAATGGGAATTGTCCAAAGCATTATTAAAACCTGGAATGATAGTTCTGAAATCATGGGAGAAATATATAGAAGTAAAAATAATGAATGAGCATGATCAGAGATGACTTAAACATTAAGTTTACATTACGATCACTTAAACGTCGAAAAATTGGTTAATACAGCTTTGTTAATAGTGAAAGTATTTTTACACAATGTGTCTAAAACTCACGGGATTGGGTTTAAACACTTCGGAGCAATGTTCGGATTGACCCTATTCTAGAATATGGCAATGGGCATTTCTAGCAATGGGCATGTCAGGGTAGGTACAGTAGGCACGTGCAGGCATCAGTTCAAACCTGAGGAGACAGTGTTATGATCCAGGGTTGCTGTATTTGGTCAGGTCTAGGCTCAGCAATGTTATGTGGCAATACATTTAGATAAAAGGAATCATTTTCACACATGAATTAGAAATTTTTTAATGAGTGTTCTGACCTGAATGTACTGAATAACCAGGTTATCACATCTATGGTCGTTTTACTTCACATGATGGCATGGGCGTATTCCAAGACAACTATGCCAACATTCACCAGGTTCAAATCGTCAATGAGCATAAGGAATCATTTTCCACACAAGAATTGGCCACCAGAGTGCTGACCATAAGCTCCCAGGAGAAGACTTCATGGGGTGGCTCGACTCTCCTCCTCATCAGTAAAAGACCTCGGCCCAAAATGAACTCCACCCTGGGTGGAGATAAATGTTGTGGTGTTGCATAAGATTGTTGAAACAGTGCAATGAGGAATGAACACCATAATGAAGCTACAGTAAAGATGCTCCAACAAAATGGTGACAAGTGTGACTTTTTGTTTTGGCTGCACAGTGTGGAAATACTGATGTAGCTTCCTTAATGAGTAAGCCGGATCTGAGAACAGACAGGAAACACTCCTTGAGGGGGTACATTGTCTGCTTCCAGCTTGTGCTTTGAACTGATCATCTGATTTATTTTCATAATTTCTTCCTTTTTTTCTCATTTCCCCTTTCATCTGTTCCAGCCACTCAGCATTCAGCATCGGCAGTACACTAATCACTGGCCGGATCATCTGTCGTCATCTGCACCGGTTTATCTCTGGTTGAAAATGAGAGCTGGGAAAAAAGTCTATTCTAGTCTAAAAACTATTCAACTACATTAAAAATACAAGAAAGTCTTGCTCTTTAGAACCAAAATATGCAGAAGTCAGACGTGGCTCAAGACTTGTGCACAGTATCGTATGAGCCTTTCATGACTCATAATGTAATATTTCTATTCAGAACTTTTATTATTGTTGATTAAAGCCAAATAGTGAGACAAGTTAGTCTTTGAATATGTTTATAGCATTTTTGGCCAACTCTTATTATCGTCAGTATTTAAACCCTTTGAAGTGCCAGACTTTTATGCAGTTATTCAGTAACTTACACTCATTTTAATGTCCGCGCTCACTGTAATATCATAACGATAAAACTAATGTGAATTACATGCCAGCGACTCACATCAACAGAGCTGAAATAAAATGTCCCATCACACGCCTGTTTGCTTAATACTAAGGAGTGTTTACTCTTTTTGATATCTGCATTAAGGAGTCTTTGTGCTCGGTCTGGGAAAATAAATGTATCGCCTCATTCAAATTGACAATAGTTTAAGTAAAGAGAGATAGAGAGAGAGTTTGTCTAAACTCTACCTTCACATTTGCTATTTATTACCATAATAGGCAAATTTAGCTTACCTTTCGATTCTTTAAGATATAAATACTAATGTGACTTGTTTAACATTTGTTTATTACCTTTTCATGCCACTAGACCTCAATCTCAGATGCGCTGCTGCATCCCAGGTGTCTAGAAGAAATGTCTCACTTACTGTGACCGAGGATAGAATACACACCGATATGTACAGTACTGTTTCCCCAATCTATCACATTTCATCTCATCTCACAATGTTGCTATCATAAGTAAGCATCAATTCTCCATTAATGTGTGTGTGGGAGCACACATTAGCACATGTGATTGTATCTTTTGTATGCACACTAGCAGTAGCGGGAGACTAATCTGAATGTGTGGCAGGGTGCAGGTGTGCCGATGTGTCCGTGTCGGCTCTCCACAGGCTTCATGTTATGTAGCCAGGAAGCAGACAATAGTCTCCCAATATAATTGGCACAGCACCCATCATTCCATGCCACTGGCACCCGAGCTTGCTCCTGGCTCATTTTTTATTCCCACCGCTCATATCAAATTACTGTTATCACACTGACAGGGCTCCCAGACAGGGCTAAGAGGAGCACCACGAGACATCCGAGTCTCGCCATCGATCCGACGCCCTACGTTTGTGAGGGAACATGAGCCGGCTAAAACATTTACTTATTTATTTATTTATTATTTGGGACGTGTGCTACCCCAGTGGTGGAAGATCCAGGACTCTTCACTGTGCCAGGCGTATTAAGCAGACGAGGGGAGATTTGAGATCTGCAATGAGCATGATTCTTGTGCAGGTTCCTTGCATCAATTTCTCCTTATTATGAAAGAATTGTTAAGTACGATTGGGTTTTATAAATCATACAAACAGGCTCTGCTTACACAAAGGCTAATCAGACTTGTGTAAGTCTGTAATACCAGTCTCTGTGACCTATGATTTGAATCACAGCTACAGAGTTGTCACAGCCGCTGTTATTAATCAGCACCTTCTGGCAGATCAGATTTAAGAATCCAGCAGAGCTGTAGTTATAAAATGCTATATTTAATGGGCACAAAACTTTTCTTGACATATGACTATGAATTCCCTTGTTAATTCTAGCACAAGTTGAAGCTGTAACTAGCTGTCTTTGTCAGCTCACTCTTATGCAACAGCAAACCTTTTATTATTTATTTATTTTAAATGTCTAAGCTGAGTAAGTAGATAAGTGTCAGACACTGAACACGTAAAGGCAGCATGAATTATATTATACTATGATATGGTTTCTTTTCGAATTTTAGATTGAGAACATTAGCTATGAATCGTTAGATACCAATCTAGACTGATTTAAGACGGGCTTGTTTTTATGTCCATACATACGAGTGCAGAAATAATGAACATGTGTGCTCTTTTTCGTGAGAAAGCCGGATTTCAGGATTCCTCACGCTTCTTTGAGAATCTGTCCAAGATTGTGATCATCCACAAAGGTCTAGAAATGATTTAGTGGAAGCAGCACAGTGATTTTTGAGATTCTCAAAGTATTGTAGCATCTGCTTGGCATAAAATGCACCATGTACCGTCGTGCACTACTACCGCAGCAAGCGCCTCAGTCGGGAGAGGAAGCAGCTGAGTCCTGCTCTCATCCCGCCCTTCAGATCCCAGCCATGTCGGCTCCGGCTCTGCCAGGCCATCTGAGGTGCTGACAGTGATGCTCACACATACTTCCTTTCATCCTCACGGATTGATGAAAAGGAAAGCAGTGCAACAGGATATGAAACGAAGCCTTTCTGGTAACGTGGGTTCGGGAGATGTTTGAGATTAGAGGGTCCTCAATGACTATCATCGAGTTCTTCCAGGATAATGGCGCTGGTTTAAAGTGGAGTACAGGGAACGCACAGACAGATATACGCGCAGAGAAACAGAACAGAAGCCCACTTTCTGTCACCATTATTTTGTGCTGTCTCACTGGAAGTGATGAAAGAGCTTTACCGACGTGCTGACAGGACGAAGAGAGAGAGCGAGAGTTTGATGTGCAGAAAAAAAGAATGCAGAAAGAAAGCCTTACCTGAAGGCAGGATTACTGTGTAAGGATTTAGACAGAGACTTGCATTTCTGTAGTGTCACTGTGTTTGTGTCGCAGTGCTTTTCTGAGTTTTAAGCTCTTACGGTAGGGTGATTGTGCGCTAGACATATGGACTGCAGGTGTTTTTCAGAGCTGTTTTTTCTCTGTTTTTCATTTGTTTCTGTGTAGCTGGATGAAATTTGCTTGAGAAACAAACTCATTGGTCATAAAATTCAGTAAGTCATTTTAATTTTGAAGGAGAACTTGCTTCCTTATACGATATTAATGGACGAGTCTCTATGATGAACATTCCCTTGGTAGCTTTAGAGGGCTCACATCGATGGTCGCGGATCAGATGGGAAGACTTTGCGGCTGGTTTCTATCGTCTTTCCAACAGACTTCCAGGCGTCCCTAATAAAAAAAGAATTGCTAGAATATTATGAGCACCATGGTCGTAATATTTGGCCTGTGGTGTAATATGAGGTGTGGGAATGGAAAGTAGCACAGGACAAGCTCTGCTTACTGGAATGTTTCCACAAAAAGTAAAAATATAGTGAAAACCTCATAGTTTGTTGTGGCTGTCAAATATCATTATCATATCAATTGCAAAGTGCAGTACTAATTCAGTCTGGTTTAAGCTGCGTTTGTTTTTATATCCATACAAATGAGTGCAGAAATAACGACCATGGGTGTAGTGTTACCTGACAAAGACGACAAAATAAAGCCTCCAAAGACGGTGACATATTAACATATCAATTGCAAGATTAAAACATGTAACAAAATGTAAGTATTTTTCAAAATCGGAATCAGCATTTTAAAACTAGAGTAGTTCCAAGATGCGACAACAAGCGCTGTGAAAACTCCACCATCCTCATCACTGTTGAAGCCTCCAGCTTGATTAAGCACGCTTTCATCTGTTTACCATTTCACCATCCCCTGAATAATTGGTACCCAAGATCCCCTTAGTGTTCTGAAACCTCCCATGCACTTCTGATGGAACCTTTAAAGGCTCCTAATGAAAGTATGCAACTCGTCCAATTATACACCTTTCCTTTTAAACAGTTTTTTAATTTTTTTTTTTTTTTTTTACCTCTTTGTGTGTGCTGAAACCGGAGTGAGGTAAGATTTAAAACAGAACATTGCAGAAATAATTAGGTAAGACTACACATAAAAGTGCCTACGTCTTCCCTTATTCCCTCATGTCATTCTCTACTTTTATTGCACATGGCATAAGAAAGTCTTGCATCAGCTCCTTTGGGGCAGGAGAGGACGCTGGTGCAGAGTTCAGGGCTTGGAGGCGGAGTAGAGACAGTCTAAATGAGGAACCGCTCCCTGTTGTCTGTTCAAGTAAAATTTCATTAAGTCATGATTTACTCAGCAGCTGAACTTCTGGTGTTATAACTAGTACATTTCGTATGTTCTCTACTCATAGAGTTTGATTGCTTCAGGCCTCGCAATGTTCTCCTGTAATAAAATGTTATTTGTAATCTTCAAAACCAAGTACGATTTTTTTTGTCCCCGTAAAACACACTATTTGTATCACATAACTGCTATATTACTATTTTGCTGTCATATTTAATTGTGGAAATGTCGATGTAGTTTGTTCAAACCACTTTCACATGAAAACCTCATACTTTTTTTGGGATTATAAATAGCAAACTTACAAAGACAATAGAAAATATGTAAATGCTTTATATATAGCAATCCAGATACTTGTATGAGAATTATGCATGTTTTTCACCCCACAATACTCCCCAGGCACTTCATTAGGTACGCCTGTTCAAATACCAATCACATGGCAGCACCTCGGTGCGTTTAGGCGTGTAGACATGGTCAAGATGAGCTCTGAAATTTAAACCGAGCATCGGGGAAGCAAAATGATTTCGAATGTGCCATGGTTGTTGGTGCCAGACGGGCTAATCTGAGTATTTATCTTCATATATCTGAGGATTTTTATGCACAGCCCTCACTGGGGTATACAGTAAAACATCTAAAAAATATGTCTGAAAGTATCCAGTAAGTAGCAGTTCCCTGAGTGAAAATGTCTTGTCGCTGCCAGTGGTCAGAGGATAATGGCCAGACTGGTTCGAGCTGATAGAAAAGCAGCAGATAACAGCTTGTTACAGCCAAGGTATGCTAAAAAGCAATCTGTGAATGCACAACATGTCGAGCCTTGAAGCAGATGTTCTACAGCAGTAAGAGACCACACTGGATTGAATTCTCATGGGCTCACCAAAATTGGACAAAAGAATACTGGAAAAACGTTGCCTGGTCTAATGAATCTTGATTTCTGCTGTGATATTTGGATACGGTCAGTACGGTCAGCGGGGATCCATCCTGCCTTGTATCAACCGTTCAGGCTGCTGGTGGTGTAATGGTGTGTGGGATCATTTCTTGACCCACTTTGGGCCTCTTAGTACCAATTGAGCAAGATTTAAATGCCTCAAGTATTGTTGCTGACCACCTCCATTCCTTTTTGACCACAGGATACCGTGCCAAATCCCAACGCTAAAATCATCTCAGACTGGCTTATTGAACATTATAATGAGTTCACTGTATTCAAATCAGTTCCGAGGCCACCAGATCTCAGGCCAGTAGGGCACCTTTGGGATGTGGAGTGGGAGATTCAGAACATGGATGTTCCCACATGCCCAAAGACACTCATGTGAACAAATCTGTCCTCTAAGGTCCCAAGTTCCTTCTGTCCTGTTCCTTAACTAACATTAGTCCTCTTCGTCCATCAGGCTGTGACACACATTAGTGACATTTCATCAGACTACATGCCGGCCTGTCGCTCTGCCTCCAGAGGGAACGAGTGTCAATATTTCGGTGCTACTTTGGCTAATTTTAGTTTGCTACCTTGTTAGCCTGTTTTTGAGCTTCGTCCTTAAGGCAGACAGGCATCATAACACTGTGCTATCCCTTAACATACAGTTGATTTTTAATCGAACCTGAACTGTGAAGTACGTGATCAAACATAAACACGCATGTACAGGTCAGAAGATCATCTGGAGTATGCTGGTGTAGTTTCATAGTTTGCATTGGATCAACTATATTGCATATTTTATATCATTTCAATTTCTGACTTTATATGGTTTTTATAGTGTGACACACAGTGGTGCACTGGGTAGCGTTGCTCTCTCACAGCTCTACAAATCCTGCTTGGATCCGGAGTTTACGTGTCTCCATTAGTTTCCTTCCAGTTTCCCAAAGCATGCAGTAGTTCAGTTAGCTTTGCTGAATGTCCCCTAAGTGAGGAGGTGTGTTCAAGGAAATGGACAATAACCTGCCCTTTTATCAGGGTGTACTTCTGACTTTTACCCAGTGTTCCAAGGGTAGACTCTGGATCCACTTGAGTCCAAACCAGGATAAAGTGGTTGCTGAAGATAAATGAACATTTTTTACTTTTTATACTTCACTTTTAAACATAAAAATACCCAGTACATACTCATGATGTTCCTGTTGGCCTGAGTAGTTTTTGTAGTGCATTGGACTACCTACTGTATCGTGTGCATTTATTATTTTGGACAATGTTTGTTGTGCATTAGGTGTTACACCATCCTGGAGCTTTTTTATTGCCAGTGTTTATACCTAAGGTATATTAAGTGTTGATAAATAACTGTTATGTGATGTTTTACTTTCAGAGAGCCAGCTTCTCCCTGGGAATAACTTCACCACCGAGTGTAACATCCCGGGAAACTTCATGTGTGGCGATGGCTCGTGTATCCACGGAAATTGGCAGTGTGACGGTTACCCCGACTGCTGGGACAAGAGTGACGAGAAGGGTTGTCGTAAGTCACCTGAATCTTTTTAATTACAAGCTCATGCAAAAGCTCAGCTGAGACACATTCCATGCCAGAAAAGCACCAGAATAAAGCACTCGTTATGATTGTTATGCAGCAGGTAATAACCGCTCACAGAGACTGCCGCAGGCAAAATGTTTGCTTTGATCCTACCCTGGCGTCGCTGTCTTAGTCTCTCAAGCATTTGTTTCTTTCTTTGTCTCTCCCTCTTCTTTGCAGATGGAAGTGGGAATGTCGACATGATTTTGTATCTTGGATAAGATCTAGCACCCTTCTGGAAAATCCCATAATGTTCTGTACTCCCTACATTGTCAGGGGTTTCCCCTGCCCCTATTGCCATATCTGCTCCATCTGCTTCTTGCAAGAATGGGTTTATTTTTTAATTAAGCAGCATGCAGTCTGTGTGATGTTGGAGAGCAGAAAAGTGGGTCTGAGCCAAACCACCAAGCCCCTGCTGGCCCCCAAACCTCTTTACTGCGCCTGGGCGACGCCTCTGGAGAGTCTGGAGTGCTGCTGTCGCCTGCAGAACACCTCCGTTTCTTTCACTCTGCTTCTATTTTCTCTCTCTCTCTCTCCTTCTTTCTTTTTTTGCACCCTGTCTATGTGCTATCTCGCTGTATAATGTGGCAGACTGTCCTGCCGCTTTTGTGTTCTGACAGAATGTAGAAGGGTGTAGAACACAAGGTGCTGTAGGTCCCATTTGCACAAAGTAACAGCTTTGTAGGGGTGTCACGGTTTCACAGTATGATGACCTAAATTTCTAAACATAGATAAAAATAAATACAGATGTACTTCCCCAGGTAAGCCAAACACGTACACTCAGTCATCCCCATCACTGAGCACTGGGCACCTGTGACCAAGTCACTGATTCTCCTTCCTTGGAACACTTTTGGTAGGTGATAACTATATGAACAACTTTACCAATCATCAAGGCATCAAAATTTGGCTCTTGCGTGATGCACGGCACTCCTCCAGCCTGCAGCATGGAGAACTTTGCTATCCAAACTATGCTATGGCAGAACGGAGAACTTCTCTCATTCTATGTGCCTTTATGACTGAGATCACTTTCTTTGATTGCTTTGTAGGGATCGGTGCACTATTGTTCTATTGAAATGATTGTCCAAGACACCATGGAGTGTCAAGCCTTGCCTTAGAAGAGGGCAAAAGTCAGGGAAGTGGAACAGTGGAGCTGTACTTCAGTTTGTCAATGATTGATTGATTGATTGATTGATTAATTGGTGTATTCAAGTTCTGCGGTTTAGTGTGGACCACAAGAACTTGACTAAAACCTTTTTGACAAGTACTTTTTGTAATAACCCTAACCTACACACTATTCACGCGTTGATTTACCACGGTATGCATAATGCAAGTGTTCATAGTGTGCACCGCCTCGCTGTAGACAGTGTTCATATCATTCATGCAGATTCTCAAACATCCCGGAAAAAAAGATTGATGCAGACTCCTGCAAAAGGAGACGATTTGCTCCCATAATTCAGGCACAGTTCTTGGCGGATCTTCACAGTTGAACACACCTTCCTTTAACATTCCCCACAAGTATGCATCAGGTAGTGTAAGACCAGCGGAATGGGACGGGTATGGGATTTGTTTTTGGAAAGTTTTCGTGCAGCACCAAATTTTGGATAGAGGCAATTCTTTTTTTGGATTCTGCGGTATGTGCGGAACGAATGGTCTGCTGTGGCGACCCCTTGCTGGGACAGCCGAAAGACTAACAACAACTGTATTTTGAGTAAATGGTTCTGTAAACCTTTTTCCAGATCATCATTAGGGACTTGTGTCTAGAAGTGAGGCAGGTTCCTTGCTCGCCCTGGCTTCAGGGGACCCTTTAAAGGGAGACTCAACAATGTTGTCCCAAGTTGTTTGTATTCCAATCTCAAAAGATTATACCTTAAATCTGTAAAAGTTTCTTGGTTTATTCTGGGGCTTTTTATTTGCCCATCAAGCATCAGTTTTCAAAAGTGTGAAGTATTTTTTTCTCCTGCGGTGAAAAACCCAAAAGTCCCCCCAACTTGTTGCTTTTTTCCCGCCCACAGAGACTTTGGGTGTACATTGTATCCTGAATGAATGTTCCTGTAAGCTCAGAATGAACTCCAAGGTAAAGTACGGTCTTATGGGAGTGGTGGCACAGGGCATAGATAGGGAAAGAGCCAGAGGTAAGATCAGTTAGTCTTGCTTTGTCTCTCTTTACCTGCAGTCATTTACCCTGTGGGAGATCTGCTGCTTTGTAAAGCTTCTGCTTTTAAGCTCATAGCCAGAGGTGGCCAGATTTTTAACAAGGCTTTTCATTTGTAAATGCTTCAGACGGGGAAGCAAACCACAATAGGCACTCAATCACAAAAGCAGCAGCCTATTCTTCCCGAGAGCACTCTAAGACAGAAAGGACAGCGACAAGTAAAGCGAAAATTAGTCCCAAATGGAAATGAGCATCCACCTGTGTGTGTTTCTCCACTATCTGATTAACAAGCAGACATACATTTCCTCTAATGCACAAGCTTTTCATGTTTGCCCTGCAAATAAAAGAGGTGCATCTGCAGCTCTTTGTATAATTTATCCATTGATCTTAGTTTTGACGGGCAGCTGAAATTCTCTTAGGGCATGTTAATAACCTCTACTTCCTGATGTTGGGTCAATGACTTGACTGCTTGTCCCCTCATAAGAAGGCTGCGCAGTTAGTGGCAGAGACGGATGAAAACGCCTCTTGCACAAATTGGGATATTTATGCAAAGCTAAGAGGAAAGGTCAAAGCCAATTCAGTCCCCTGTGCCTCATTAATGGGAAATTGTTTTTGGAAATTACTCCACCAAAGGGAATGTATAAGAGCGCGGCCACTCCGAGATGTTAAATGAATCAGGATGAGTGTGCATATACCGGCCACTTGGCTTTTTTTTTTTTCTCTTTTTCTTTTCCTTGCCCTTTTATCTGCGCGTTTATTTATTTATTTTTTACAATGATGTAGTTCTATGGATCACTGTGTGTGCATGGCTTTTGATGTATGTATTTGGTTAAGGCAGGCATTTAACAGAGGGTTTACCTGTAGCATTTATTTATTCCTGACCTCTGGAATTATAATTTTGAGTTAAAATCGGTTTGATTTCCATTTTTTTAGGGCAGTCCATTTTTTGCCATGGATGGTTCCTGTGTTTGAAGGTTGATTATGAAATATTAAGGAGCTTTAATTCCTCTGGAATTTTAGCTTGTGCTGTCAGGAATTTCTGCGTAAAACAATTTACCAGACATTTTAAAACAAGATATGGTCCATAACAGTGTTAGCCTTCACATATCATTGTGCATATCAATCACAGGACGTGGTTGATGAAAAAAACGAGCCAAATATTCAGGCCTCATTCACAGTCCCGTGCAAGATGTCATCACGACAGTTACTGAAATTTTTTTAAGCACCGTTTTCTCATTACTATTTATCATAGAGTGCAAGACGTACTGAAACATTGAGGAATTGATCGGTACTGATCACCAGATTTTTGCTAGTTGTTTATTTTTATGGACTATTTTAATAAGGCCCAGTTCTGGTCAGGTCACGGGTGCTCTGTAGACAGTGCATGTTAAATGCTTTTCACATCTTCACACCCAGGCTGGAGACTTTTAAACTGAATCATTTCTATGCGTGTGCACATCCCCGAGCAGCAACAGTAATTTAGCACTGGATCCCTGCTCGTGTGCTGTGTATCTGTTCTATACTTGGCCTAGCGAGACAGAAAGCTCACCCGAGAGCTTCTCATAAGCCCTGAAATGCAGTCGACTTTCAGCAACTCGACTTCCTGAAAGAAAAACGCAAAAAAAAAAAATCTCTCAACCTTGCAAACAAAGTTCTCTTCAGTTATTCTTTGCTTTGTGTTTTTTCTACCCGGCAGTCTGGAATGCCAAAAGCTTTGTGCAGTGAATACTAAGAAAAGTGAGTATTAAATACCACGCAGTAAGCTACTGGTTTGAAGAGATCCAGCTGTTGAGCTCAAAGTGTCACCTTCACCACATGTCAGATTTCATATCTGTGTGAACCCGCAACTCATCAACGCACCTCAGCTGCAGTGTCTGTCACATTTTTGAATAGGTTGTGTTTAATTATGCTTTCTAATGAGATGTCAAGGCTGATCTAACTATTGTAAAAGTCACGTTTAATTAGATCTTGCTTCTAAAATCTTTATGCCACATATTCAAAGCAATGTGAGTCGCCATTGTTGTGCGTTAGATTCCACACAGCATTTTTTAACAGTGTGTGAGGTCTTTTTTTGGGGCTTGGGAGGATTAAGCCATACTCCCAGGAATGCTGACACCGGTAACACTGGGATAAAAGGTCATCAGGTCCAAATGTCTTGCTTACGATGGAGGAAATATTTGTTAAATCTTTGCGAATGAAAAGACTAAGGCGCTTTATCTGATTCTTCAAGGGATTATCTTCGGTATTTCTGGAGTTCAAAGCTGGACAAACACCATGACGCCCACACACACACAAATCTACATTTTTATTTTTTTTTTAGTTAAATCCAATTAGTTCTGCCTATGGTTTTCATCAGTCTCTTCAAGAACACATTTTATTAAGATTGATGTATTAGGCTTAAAATATACAGATTAATTAGAAAGCGTATAACGAGTACATTCATCATTTATAAATTCCACAGGACTTATTTCCACCATGAGCACCCTGTAATGAGAATCATCAAAGCCATGGTTAATGAATATTAATATTAAACTTAAAATGCTGCACAGGTGATCAGTTGGTTTATGAGACTTCATTAGCTCATGAGACTTCATTAGCATGTAAGAGTCTAGTTAGTGCCTTGTAAAATAATCACCTCATAAATTTGTCATATCTACCGAGAGTCATCTGGACGAGTGCGAGTGTGTGTGTGTGTGCTTGAGCGTGTGAAGGTGTTGTGTATTGCAGCTTGTGCATTTCCATGTTAAAGCTTCAGAGCTCAATGCAGAATCGGAGTAAAAGTGTATTTCGTGTGTTTATTACTTCAAGTGTGTGTGCAGTGGAGTTTTCAGCAGTGCTAGTGGAGCTGGGGTTCTTACTTGATTTCATGTTTTGAAATACAAATTCATATAAATGTACTGTATGCAGTATCATTGGTATGATTTATACTTAACTTCATAACCACAGCGATGTGACAATGGAACAAAATGTATCTCCGTGTCGGCACCAAATTCAGATAATACTGTTATCCAAATTATACAACAATGGAACACATCATAAAAACAATGTTTAATCTTTTCACAAATCTAAACATTTTAAGTATCTTTGCATATTGTGCATGAGGAGCAAGATGTCATGTACTTTTTAAGTCAGACTTCTCTGAACCAAACCCTATTCTATCGTTCCAGTCTTCTATTTAAGCCCAGTTTAATCATTCGAAACCCTTCATAAAGTTAACAGATTTACTAAGACCACAGGTAAACGTAGCCCCGAATCCGATTGCTTTTCCCTTCATGCGTGAAAGATTAATTATAGACATTAATTGTTAGCATAGAAATGAGCTCTTCGCTCTAGTTAGCTTTCGCATGTGAAACCTGCAGGTTGGATCAAAACATTTCTACGCGGTTCAAAAGCAGTAATATCCAAAAACATGTGATTCTTTACTCATTAAACTCAATGAAAGTTCAGACAGATGATGATCAGGCGATAGTAATATTGGAAACTCGTTTCTTATTTCTGACTAAGCAATAAATACTGCAAGAAAGTTGTATATGATCAGCAATCTGTTCCTTCCTTAAACCTGCGCTTGTTTTTGGGGATGGTGGACTGTGTTGTTTTTCCACTATTTCCGCAGTAAGTGTCTCAAAGATATATTTGATGAAATTGTCAAGTATCTATAAATCTGTTTTATTGTTCATTCCCATTTACTTTTTTTATTTTTTCAATAAATAGATTTTATTTCCTATTATTAAAGTATGCTCTGCTTACATCGACATAAATGTAGTGCACCAAGTGAGCTCCGGCAAATCGAGTTGAGCTCGATGGGGGAAGGGGCGGGGCTTCAGGACATGGTCATGTAGTATGGGAGAGTTCAAAACATCTGTGCTAAATATTAACTGCTAAACATATGTACATATCTGCACATGTTGATCGTCTCTTATTGACAAGAAAAAGATAAGATAATTAATAAATAATATATTATAATAAATAAAAGAATAATGATTAAATGTTGGTGGGTCAGTTTTTTTCATATAATAGGAGACAATGTTACTGGATATTGTGAAAGACTGGTATCATGTAGAAACAATGAATACATTATACCATGGCCTACTCCCCTGATTAAGGCGCAAAGCATAGAACACCTGCTAGCATCACATACAAGTGCTCTGCAGACTCCAATCATATTTTCTTTGGCACATGAGCTATAAGGATAGAGCCCACATCTCAACACACATCATTACTGAGACATTAGGCAATGACTTAGTTACTGGGGGAGAAATCAGGCAGGGGAGAACGCATTCATTTGCATAAAAGCAGAAATAAAGTTGATTATAGGTTGCAACGGTTCAAAAGCAACAGCAGTCTACTCTGACATAAACGAGACGGAAAGCAGGAGAGAGCTGCCTCGTTTTTTCATAGCCGTACGCTTTTTAGAATGTACTTCCTCAGTCTGTCCTGTCTAGCTACTCGACCACCATCTTTAATTATCAGTTAAGTTTTACTGACACATGACTACCGCGACATCAGGCACAACAGTGGATGGCGGAAGATACCACTAACCGAAATTAGCTTACTATGTATCTTTCATTGATAATTGGTTAATATCAAAGTGTATTTCAGAAAACTACAGAAATAATACTTGATGGTTACACGATCACCTGATTCTTAGTCACACAGATAAAAAAGTTACGTAGCAATGAATAGCTACTTTTCCGCTGATTATTTTCTTATACAGTATGTTGTGGACTTTGTTACTTGAAGAGTAACGAGCATGTGAAAATTAAATTGAATCGTGTAATAAAGATTTTAATCTACAGTCTAATTTGTCAACGTGATGAGATTAACTCAGACAGTGAAAAAAATATTTGATTCCTCTTGGATTTGTTGGTGCATGCTAGAGATATCGTTAGCTCGTTCAGTGCTTCCGTTGCAATTGAGGTGATGCCATGAAATCTCCTGTGGTTTATGCTTCTTAAAGTGATGTTCAGATAACTGATAACCAACACTGACATTTCACTCACTCGCTTATCATCTAGATCATTTTATCCTGTATAAAATTGGTCACAGGAGGCCTGGAGCTTATCCCAGGAGACTCCTCGCGGCGGGGTACACCCTGGACGGGGCGCCAATCTATCGCACGGACCACACACTCATTCACACACTACGGGCAATTTGGGAACGCCAATTAGCCTAATCTGCATGTCTTTGGGCTGCGGGAGGAAACCGGAGTATCCGGAGGAAACCCACCAAGCACAGGGAGAACATGCAAACTTCACACACACAGACCCGAGGTGGAAATCAAACTCGGGTGCTGTACGGCGACAGTGCTAACCACTAAGCCACTGCGCTACCGACACTGACATTTCAAGCTGTCTAATCAGTAGCTAACTGTTCCAGGGCGGAATCGCAAATAATGTAAAATGGAAAGCTAGTGTGCTATGTAGTGTAGTAGTGTCCTTTATTATGGGGTTCGAGAGGGATTTGGGATTCAAACTTGTGCTAGGATAGAAGCACTCTAGCTTGCATTTGTCATAATGCACAACCCTTCTACTAAGACACAATCATATGTAAATAATAAATTATAATTTTACAAGGACATAAAATAGTTAAGTTTTATATATAGATATTAGAGATAGATATTTAGTCTATGTAACGGTTACATTCAAGGTCATAAACACTGTCAAATAAGAGGATTCCGACTTTATTCTTATTTCCTCTAATCTATACTAAAGCACTTAATGAGCTCACTAGCTAGCACTTGTTATTAGTATACATCATAATAGAGACCAGGTTTAAGCCTAGTAAGCTTTCTGGGAAATCAAACCATGAGACCGGGCAGCACAAGTACAGTGGGCTAGCTAATAATCAAATAAATTCACATAAATCATCTTCCTTCTCTCCACTTATTTATTTTTTTTATTTTTTGTAGAAGGAAAGATTTATGTTTATTCCAGTGCTTATAGAGATAGGCTACAGTACATTACACCGGTAATGTAAATAACTGGAATGAAAAAAAAAAAGGCATATAAATATAAATCGAGCACTTAGGCATGCAATGTAAACACCGCTGTTCTATTGCTATTAATTGTTCAACAGCTCTACAAACATATAGACAAGTCTGTGTGGTTGTTTTTTCATTATCAGCCAAGTGCACTTGTTTATTGCATAGTGACACAGTAATAAGCATTATATTGCAAAAGGGATTTTTCAGATCTCTACGGGCCATTACCTTACAGCGCCTAGGGTGTAGTACGGCAAGGATAAACAAGGCATTTGTGGAACACTGTAGCTCAAGCATGTTTTAATCGTTTTATTCAATACCATAATAATATTTATGGTAATGTTTTGATATGCTGCCATTTTCCCCATATTATTGACATATTTTACATTGTGTGCACATTCGATTATTTTTCAAGGAAGATGATTATATATTTTTGAAATGTATCCGCAAGCAATGGTTGGCAGGCCCAAGCGCCAAGGGTGTGCCAGGGACCGTGAGTCATGGGTATGTAGAGATCATGCTGCCAAAATCTGATGAACTTTGTAGAAGTATGAAAAATCTCAAGCCAATTAATTGGGACAGTGGTTTCCTAAGGGAATGTGCATGATTTAAGTACATGCGTAGTCTTGCATGCATATTGATGTCATGCCTCCTTTTGAGCATGATCAGTTATCGATTCATCAGGGCAGAAGTATTATAAAAATTTGTTTTATAATTCTCACTGTCTATTTCTACTCGGGCTGTAACAATCAGTATTTGATAGTAAATTTAATTATGGCTCATTAAACCCACGTGAGCTCTGGGCCGCAGTGAACAATGTAATATGCAATTATGCCATGCTGGGTGAGGTGTTAATTGATCACCTTGTCATGGCAACACTGTTGAAGAGATTAAAAGTTCCTTTCCATCTTGAATATCCTGACATTTTGTTCAAATCTTAATTGATCATCTCTCTTGACTCAAAATTCTAAATGGTTGTGAAATAGGTCTTAAAAGGCCCAACAGGCTCTCTTAAATTTGCGCACCTCAGGCCTTCACACCTGACATCAGTGCCTGGCCTCACTAATGCTCTCGTGGCTAAATGAGCAACAGCTGTGCTCCAAAATGACGTGGAAAGCCCTTGCAGAAGAGCGGAGGATATAAAAATAGCAAGTGGAGACTAAATCTGGAAAGGACTGGAAATCACATGAGTACAAAATCTGGGATCTTGACACACACAGTGCTGGGACCATTAAAAAAAACAATGAAAAAAAATATCATATAACATTATTTGAGTGTTTTGCCATAAGTGCTCTCTGTTGAAATGAAAGGTGCGCCTTTAGAGTGTTTAGCTTCGGTCATGTGTGGTAGATCTTCATTGTAAGTTCATAAGACTTGCTGTGGTTTTGTCTGGTGTATTCCTTCTAAACTAGAAATACCTCTCTGTATGACACACTATAACCCGTACATCACACATTACCGTTGCAGTGTGGTGTTGAGGATGATCAGTCACACATCAATGGTCTTTAACTGTTGCTGGTCCACAATAGGAAGGAGCAGAGGGCCTGGCGAATGGGCTACGGTCAGCGACTTTAAATCTGACCGCTGCATAATTGTTCTTCATACAAGCAGCTAGCTTGTTCAGAGGTGTGTGGAAAAGGTGCTCCCTGTATCTCTTTCTCTCCCTCTCTATTTGAGCTGACTGCTCAATTGAGTTAAAGGCAGAGAGAGAGAGAGAGAGGCAGGTGTCTTACTAGCAGAGTGCCATCACATGGCGAGACTCTTAATGGATGGCTGATCAATAAGCTGCTATACTTAATACTAAAGAGCAGAGATAGACTATCGATCAGGTTATGTCTCCCCCCCCCCCCCTTCCTCTTTTCACACAGCTTACAGGACACCCCCTGTCTCCCTCCCTCTCTCCCCAGCACCCCACAGAGGGTCTGTCCACAAGAGCTTACTTGAAGCAAACCTGTTAAGAGACATGAACAGCGCTGCTGCATATTTCATCTTCCTCATTCTCTTTCAAATCTCCTGCTGCTTAATTCTGCCGTGGATATCCATTTGCACAGATCTGCTACTTAAACAACCTTGTTCTACAGGGGGGCTGAGTAATTGATACCATTCGAACAGACTATATAAAATAATGAGATATCTGTTGCTAATGTCTGATCAGTAATGCCGCATGAATCAGAATATTTTACAAAAGTGAGCAAGACCAAGTGGTAGCGCGGATTTGTGATGGAATGTTATTGTAATGCTGATCAAGGCGAAGGTCAAAGAAGCAAGGACTGCTTAGACCACTCACTCTGCCCACCTGTCCGTGTTCCTAATGCCCTCATGGCTTTCACACAGGCTCCATTACCTATTGATTTCTCTCCCTATAGGAGTGCTTTCCCGAGGTCAGAGCAACCTTTCATCTCTTCCACTATACATTCCATCATTCTTTTCCCACTCCCACCCCCTACTATCTCTCAGTCCTGCAGTAAGTGAGCTGGAAGCATTCCTCCCAGTATAGGCCTGTGCACTTCTAATCAGTTTTATTTATGCAGTGCTTTCAACAAAAGAACAAGCAGCTTTACGGACATACGGTTACAGATTTAAAACCATAATGAGCAAGCCAGGGGCGACAGCGGTGAGACAAAACTCCCTGAGACGACATGAGGAAGGTACCTGGAGAGAAGGCATACTATAAAGGGAACAATCTTCTGGGTGATGGGGGAGAGGTGGATTGAAAATCCTCACTGTTAATCATAGCATGAGAGTATACTGTGACGTCAAACACTACCTGAAAATATATTCAGTTTGAGCATATTATGTAAGGCTGCCAAAGACAAATATATTGATAGTGAATTATTTATGTGATCACCATTTATAATCGTAAATACACACGTGAGCAGCTGTACAAAAACTTATTTGGCATTTTTTAAGAAATGTTACAATTTAACATGTTGGAACAAGAAAAAGTAATGAATCTTTCTTAATTCTCTATTTTTCTTCTCTGTATATATTATACTACTACAGTGGTACCACAGCATATGAATTTAATCCCTTCCGGAGGTGAGTTCTTAAGGCGAAATTACGTATTGCAAAACACATTTTCCCATAGGGAATAATGTAAATGCAGATGATCCATTCCAGGCACCCAAAAACATTACCAATTTCCAACACTATAATTAACTTTTTGCATTTGAAAACAATCAAAACATGTTGCAAAGACATGTAAAGGGACTACATTCTGAAATAAATAGACATTTAACCTTTCTTAACCTTACCTTATGATTCCTCTTGGTACCGGCTGCTTTAAAATGAAACTGAAAGTAGCTCCGTTTTATTCTTGCTGACATCCTTCATAACATTTTCTTAAATCTTAACACTAAATCTTAAAAAAAAGAAAAAGAAATAAAAAAAGAAAGAAATAAATACATAAACTCACTTGGCTTGGCTTTCCTGACGAGTCTTTTCGCTGACAAATTTCTTGCAAATCTTTAGTTCTTAGGGCAAAAAAATCACAAGGCAAGGTGTTAATATGACGAGGTACTACTGTATTTCAAACAATTTCAAGCCTCTATTAAGCTTTTATTATGCCATAGTTTGAAATATTCATGCACCAATGATGTTCTTCTAAGGCTTACTGCTTTTACTGTCGATGAGACACTTGTAATACTGTAAATATTAATAAAACATTTAAGTCATTTTGACTTTTTCACCAAAAATGCACAAAGTTACCTGACATTTTGACGATGAAAATAAATCTTAAAATTAAAAAGTGCTCCAACTTACTGAGCAGAAATTTATTCATTCATTTATTTATTTATTTATTTATTTATTTATTAGAAATAAAATCCAATTAAAAATAGGGACAGCTACCACCAGACAGAATGAAGGCTCCCATATTCTTCTGTTGAGACCCATGAATTCAGTCATTATTTTGAACTGCTGCTCACACGCCGTCAGAGGGCAATGTAAAACTTTCAGTGGATAGCGCTATTGATGTGGGAGTGTGTGTATGCCATTTACTTACAAGTATGCCACATGGGTCAACGTTTCCTGTGTGTGGTAAAATGACTAACAGTGTTGCCACCAGCATATATGGGATTTATGCAGTGGTGTTGCGCTTGTCTGTGAAAAGGAGAGTAAAACTATTCACCACACTTTTATAGCTCTTAAAATACATTTTTTTAAATATTACTCAAAGTGACATGAAATGACATTAAATCTTTTTTTCCACATTCATTTTTATGGCATCTTTGTGTGAATGCTGTGTGTGGAATCATTTGGGTTGTAAAACTGGCTTCAACATCGTAGGGCCTGAAAACACCCCAATGACCCAATTTACTATTGTACTACATTCTACAATTTCTGTGGCTTTGGGACTCCAGGGAACCCCAGTGAGAGCCATTATCCACATATGGAGAAAGCTTGGAACAGTGGGGAACCTTCCCAGGAGTGGTCGACTCACCAAAATTACTCTAAAAGCACAACAACGACTCATCCAGGAGCTCATAAAAGAACCCAGAACATCATCTAAAAAACTGCAGGCTTCTCACTTGCCTCAGCTAAGGTCAGTGTTCATGACTGAACAATAAGAAAGAGACTGGGCAAAAATGGCATTCAGGGGAGTGTTCCAGACGAAAGCCACTCCTGACCAAAAAGAAGGCTCATCTCACATTTGCCAAAAACATCTTGATTATTTGCACAAAAGTCTTGGGGATATTCTGTGGATAACAGTGTTTCATAAAAAAAGAACATACAGTACCAACAGTCCAACATGGTGGTGGTAGTGTGATGGTCCTGGACAACTTGCCATAATAGATGGAACCATAAATTCTGCTCTTTACCAGAAAATCCTGAAATAGAATGTCTGGCCATCAATTTGTCACCGCAAGCTCAAGCATACTTGGGTTATGCAGCAGGACACACCAGCAAGTCCACCTCTGGCTCAGAAAAAAAAAAAAGTTTTTTGGAGTAGCCTAGTCAAAGTCTGGACTTAAATCCGATTGAGATCTTTAAACCAGCTTGAAAGCCATCCAGTGTGACTTTCACCATTGAAGTGTGACGAAGTTAAAACAAACATTTAAGTGTGACAAATATCCCCCAAACAAAGAAATCAGGAAGGTGGCAAAGAATTTTCACGGCACTATCATGTTATTGTTTGTCTTTGGCTGCTCCCATCAAGGGGATCGCCACAGCGGACCATCTGATCTGCACAACTTGCCACAGGTTTTACACCGGATGCCCTTCCTGATGCTACACTCCCATTTTATCCGGGCTTGAGACCGGCACTGTATCCAGTGGCTGGGGTTTCGGCGTCGGCTCGGGATTGAACCCGGGCCTTCCGCATGGCAGGCGAGACACCTACCACTGAGCCACCAATGCCGCTACAGCACTGTATATCACGACCCTGTAAAACAGGTTCTCTTGAATCAGTTCACTCTTTATTTTATTTTTCTTATTTTTTTTTTACACTTTATCCTTTTTAACCTTTTTAGTATTTTATATCATAAAGTATGAAATGGTTTTAAAAAGAAATGAAGGCTACAAAAAGGATCTTTCATGCACAAAAACTCCAATGTGATTTCATTAAAACAATCCCGCAAAGAAGTGTGGGCCAAAATTCCTCCACAGCGATTTGAATGACTTGATCACAAATACTTGATTGCAGTTGTTGCCGCCAAGGGTGGCACAACCAGTTATTAGGTTATGGGGGAAATTACTTTTTTTCTTGACATGCAAGAAAGATGATATTTCAAGTGACTGTGCTTGTAATATTTATTGTAATTATCATCGTAACCAGAACATGCATGCCATGTCACTATATTTAAATTTAATGTTATGGACCATCATCGACCAAACAGGTTAGTTCCTGAATCACTTATGTTACAGCAGCTGTAAACCTCATCAGCTTTCCTTTTTTACTTTCTTGAAGTAAAAAAAAAAAAGTCTAAGCGATGTTTTTTTTTTTGTTTGTTTGTTTTGCATCACCAAGAACCCATATCCATATCAGGTCAGAATACTTCTAAAGTCTAAAAACTAAAAATCGCAGAGTGTTACGAAGTGCTGACACTGGTGATGCCTTCTATAAATAAACTGACTTAATGGCTCATCAAAGAAAAATGTCAGCGTATCAACAATTACGCACACTTTTCAATCTGTTTAGGTTCCGCACCACCACAGATGTCTCCGTGTAAGCAGTTACTATAGAAACGATAAAGTATTAGATTGAGTGCGTTGATGAACCACTCTGATTTGAATTGTGGCTGTCGATACTGTCAGAGCTGCAATCAACATCTTCTGACCAATCAGAGTCATGGTTTTAGTAGAGTTGGTATTGGGGAGTGTGTGCGTGCATGCGTGCGTGCGTGTGTGTGTCTCCTTTGTTTTGGACTGTACATACCTTAAGGATTTGGTGTGCCTGCACTGTGACCCTGTTTTCATT
>JAOVVA010000010.1:9927971-9938824 GCA_028565275.1 Leiocassis micropogon
GTGTGTGTGTCTCCTTTGTTTTGGACTGTACATACCTTAAGGATTTGGTGTGCCTGCACTGTGACCCTGTTTTCATTAGTACAAAGGATAAACTGTAACTGAAGCTGGATACAGGGGCTGGGGTTCCTCTAAACAACTCGTTTCAGCTCAGCGGATGGAGGGAAAAAACTTGGCCTGGATTTAAGAGTTAAACAAAGGAGGTAGTGGGGATGAGGAGACAACGTGGAAAGACAGTATGTGTGACTAAAATTTCTCCGAAAGCGTGACCTCTTAATGGAAGGAAGAAACCTGAGAAACAATGTCCATGAATATTATTTCTCTCGTAGCGTCTTTCCCGTTTTCCTACTCAAATCTAAGCCTCAGTGTATAAAGTGTTATTAAACTGCCATCATTGTGGATGCTCTTTGCCTGTTATATCCAGCATCCATGAAATTAGCATGAGTCCTACTTTAGAGCCAGCGTGAGAACGGTCACGGCTCATGTGCCTGCACGCCCAGCTGCAGATCACGCAGAGGCTCTGAATAAGGCGGGAAAAGAAAAAGAGAACAGTAACATTGTTGGTGTGCACCGGTTCAGGCCTGACCCATCCTCCACTGCTTCATTACTTCTTTTTAATTAAATTTCATACTTGTTCAAGGGCAAAAACGAAAAGCATTAAAGCAGAAACAGAGAGGTTTTTGCCGCAGCGGACCACCACGGAGTGTCATTACCACTGCTGTTATTTTTGAAGTAGTGCACAAAGGAAAGGGATTGAATGGAAGAGAGGGAGAATTACTTGGCTTCATCCCCTTAGTGCATGGTGATATTTTTAATTTACAAGCATGCATAAATCTTTTTTTTGTTTGTTTTGCTTTAGTTTTGTGGCAAGACATTCTTTTTCTTGTACCCACACAGTGTAATTTGAATTGCAATGTGCACAATATTTTCTAAAATATTTAGATTTACAGACTGCACATATGAGCCAAGGCCTGAGAAATTTAAGGTTTTCTGTGCCTTTTTTATTCTTCTCTTTTGTTCCTTCTTTGTTTCTCATTTTTTAAAGGGCCCTATTTAAAAAAAAAGCCACATCTATTGTAAAGACGTCTATCTGTTTTAACAGTAGACAGTTTCCCCCTTTTTCTCTTTCGCTCTCTCTTTTTCTTTTTCTTCTATGTTCTTTCTGAGAAATGAGGAGGAAAAAGGCAGCAGTTGCTCCAGAGGTAAACTCTCTTTCTTGTGCAACTCGCAGTGTGACCTTTCCGCCAGTTCGCTATTTGTCGTTACCGATGTTTTCCGGCAGACATCTTTCTGAGACCTTGCGGATGATGTCTTTGTTTATGCCACAGGCTGCAGAGACAGTGAAGGGGAATGAACGTCCACTCTGTTCTTACAGAGCTCCTTCATGGTGCTCAGGTACGCTGAGGAATGGCCAGATGAAGAGTGCTTAGGCACACTAACACAATCGAAGCAGATCTGTCATTTAAACCTGTCATTAAAACAGCGAAGCTGTTAACGTATTGAAGCATCAATTGTGTACATGCCGTTATAGCATGATGATCTCGTTGGATCTTTCCTTGCGTTTACATCAAGGTGTTGACGGGCCCATGCACTGCCAGCTTTGGGTGTTTGGTGGCTTGGTGTTTAATTGATGTGGGTTTAGGGTATAAATATCAATCAAAATCTATACAAGCTGCTTACTCAGGCCTCTGTACCCCCTTCTCCATCTGAGATTTATGTGCCAGATGCTAGAATGACACAAATCTGTCTTACTTATTAGCCTGTTTCCAGTTTAATTGGTGAGACAATGCATTTAGCTTGCGCAATCACGACCAAAGTAATAAATCCAGCCACCTTTATTCTCTGACAGGGGCCACTTTTTCTCTCACTGGAGCATGGCAGCATAAAAGTAAGCCCTATAAATTCCTTCGAGCTTCCACGTCCTTTGTGGATCTTGCATGTCAAATGCTTGGTTGGTGCTGCTTTTCAATCGGAATTCTGTAGTCATAGTATGTTAGTTATGCTACAGGAACCTGTGGACTTTAAAGAGGTGCCAAGGGTAATTTTAGTTCCTGAACTATAATCACAGAAATGAGTTCTTGTACTTGTCTGCAGAAGAGAACTCCTTAAGGGAACGCTTGCAAATCTGATCATGGCTGACTGCTCAAATGCAAGCTTCTAAAAGACCAAGATCATTTAAACAAACTGTAATTATCAAAGATCATCAGGAGGAATGTTGGGCAGGATTTTCAGGAAGACATCAAAAGCTTCATGTGTGTACATGGTTCGAATGGCCTCAAACCAATAGTTATATAATATTTGGTTAATATCAGCAACATATTTCATGCTATTTGCTGTGTCTTTTGCTTTGTACTGAAATGTGATAACTGTTTGTTGTTTATAAATGTTTGTGCAATAAGTAGGGGTCGCTCAGTGGTTAATGTTTTGGACTACTGATCGGAAGGTCATAGGTTCAAACGTCAGCACCACCAGCTTGCCACTGTTGGACCCTTGAGCAAGGCCCTTAAACCTCAACTGCTCAGGTTTAAAAAAAAATTTTTTTAAAAAGTCGCTTTGGATAAGGGCGTTCGCCAAATGCTCAAATGTAGATATAAATAAATGTTTGTGCAGGTTACAGTATTGGGATGGACATGTAAAGTTTTTTTTATGGTTGTTTTTTGTATTAATTTTTTTAACTTTGGACGTAGATGCTTCTGGGAGATACTGTCTCACTGGCTTTATCATTCCTCTCCTCTTTTTCTTTTTTTCAGCGAAGGTGAAGTCAAAATGCGCTCCCACATTCTTCGGCTGTGCTAATGGCGTCCACTGCATTATCGGCCGCTTCCGCTGCAACGGCTTCCGCGACTGCCCCGATGGAAGCGACGAAGACAACTGCAGTGAGTATCTGCCAGAATAAGGGATAAAAGTTTCAATATAAAATGTATACATGGAATGTATATTATTTCTATAAAGCTGCTTTGCGACATTGTCCATTATTAAAAGCTTAACTTTGGGCAAGGGGTTAGCTTAGTATTTAAGACATTGGATTACTGCCAGGCTTCTGACTGCTCAGATGTATGATGAGATGAATGTAAGCCGCTCTGGATTGAAGCATCTGCCAAATGCCAGAAATGTAAAAGTGCTACACAAATAAAAAAGAAAAATGAAACCGCTGCTGGAGCAAATCCTTGAGGCCTGTCTCACCCACTGTCTGATCTGAAAATCTTTTATTTCTTTTTCTTCAAGAAATACCACGACCGAGCGAGTTCAGAGAGGACAGCAGAGCCGTTTCAGGCTTTTCTACATTGCTTTTTGTGTGCTGTGTTTTGAACTTTGAGATCAAAGGCGAAACAGTGTCCTGATTCTTAGTTTTGAGCGCTGTTCTTGAGTGATGAAACAGTGTTGTTGCTCTGCACGGCAGGGCAGTCGTGGCTCAAACAGTTACACCTGCGCTCTGACCTCAGCTTCCTAACTGGGATATGTGGGAAAATTATTTTATTGTGGTGTAAGGTACATGACAAATCATGGACAAATCATCATCTTAATCTTCATCTGTGATACCGCTTGTGCTGAATAGTGGGAGCACAGCTAAGGATTGTTACTAGTGAGTGAAATAATAGTTAACTTAGATACTTTCTTTTTCATAATTTATGCCAAAACAGGACATGACATTTTTGGTCTGTTTCATTTAATGTGACAAACTGCGCTTCACTTCATAACCTTCTAATTATATTTCTATCAACAAATCATGGTGTTTTATAGTAAAATATCCAAATTTGTACCAATTCTTAACATGCACTCATATGAAAGCTCCTTATGTAATAAATTGTGTGTGCTACGTACAGCATCTCCATTCTCAATAGTGTCCTAAAACATCAGCAATCTCTTTGAGCCTCCATGTGCTGCTGATCTGACTATGACCTTGGATGTTGTCAGTCACAGCAGAATTCATTATTTCATAGTGTAAGCATTGTAGTACCATTTATCTTATCTAGGCTCCAGAATAGCTCAAGAGAAAAAACTTTCTCTGCATCACAAATTTAAATCCCAGAAATGCCACCTACATAGAATCCAGACCATACAGCCAGGAGCACGAAGAAACTAAAGGCTGATTTATGCTTCTGCGCCAAGTCCATGTGGAGCCTCCACTGTAGACTACGCAAGTTCTGAGCATTTGAAGGGTTCATTTGCAAAAGCAGATAATCAGACCAGTTGTATTTACTTAATCCAAACAATCCCACACCAGTTTGATTGATATGTCCTGGGGTGTATAATTTAAAAAAGTATGATTCATGACAGTTGATTAAAATGGAGATATCTGTATTTGCAAATGAACCCTTCGTTTATGATGTGTATCTGCAATTACGCCGGCAAACTACTCATTTTCAGTGGAGTTTATGTGCAACTGTGCAAACGTTGAAGCTAACAGATGTTGAACAACTGTTACGTAGCTTTTATCGAAGTTACGAAGAGAAAAGTTTATGTACTTGTTTGATTTCAAGTCGATTCAAAATGGAAGCCGTTTATCCATAGAAGAAGCTGGAAAGGCTTTTTGCTACCATCTAGACCAATCACAGCTGTCGCAGTCCGTGTCACCGCAGCGTGGTGCACGTCAGGCTACGCAGTACGGTATGCGGCGGACCCCCTCCCCCCCCACACACACACACTACAGTACATCAATAGGTGCAAATGATTGGATGGTTTCTGTTACCAACAGTGAATATTGTCTAATTTTACCTGCAATAAAATGACTACACTTGGCAGTTAGTGGAATTTGCAACTTTTTTACAATAACCGTACTCTCACAAGGCACTTTGATAATTAAATGGAAGGAACATTTGATGCTTGAAAATGTGTCGGAGTGCATCAAAGTACTCTCTGTTCTCATTCAGTCGTAATTCATAGTTTTGGATCTTTTTTTTTTTTCCATTCTATCATCTCCAGCCTAGGATCCTGACAATCCAGTCTAGCTGCTCAGGCTCTGTGATTTTAATAAAGCAAATCCCATCACACGGGGAGAACTGTTGGGTGTAGCCTGCAGGGCATCATGTATGCTCAGATCTAATCTAACCTGTTAAACAGAAATGTGCTTGAAGCAGGCAGAATGCTCCGCCGTGTGATCGCCTCGATCTGTCCTCTAGATAATTCCGCATCAATTTACTTCTTTTAAATTAGAAGAGCAGTGACTAACTGTTGGATTTGTTTAAATGTAAAATTGTATGTAATTTTTGTTTTCTTGTTTGTATGCAAGCCAGGTTTTTTTTTTTTTTTTTTTTTTTTAAACAATGCCATCAGTGATAGATGATTAATTCTGATTTCCAAGCTCCTGATCATTGAATTCTGGCTGTCACTGTTATAAAAAAAAAAAAGGGACAAAATAGTTTTTTTTTTTTTTTTTTTAGAATTATGAGAGAAGTAGTAATAAGTAAAATACATCAGGAGACAAAGTGTCAGGATGAGATTGTAGCGAAGAACACCACAAAGCACAGTGGAAATAAAAACTGTCAGAAAACAAACACATAAATAAAGTAATTGTGAAAATGACAAATAACTTTCTAGTTCCCCGCAGCTAAACCTGCCTCAGATGGTGTGTGCGGGTCCAGGACAGTATTTTTCGTTTCACACTCAGGTGGTCAGTACGTTTGGGCTGTGTGTGTACAAATGAGCTATAAACATAACCAGCAAATGTCCATTTACAGTCATGGAGGAAAAAATAATAGTATCCACCTTTTAATTCTGTGTGTGTTTGTGTACAAATATAAGATAAAAAATCTTATTAAAGAATCTTATTATACTAAAGTCTTAGTATTAGACAAATACAACCTCAGAAGATCAACAACATGTAACTTTTTTTTTAAATTTTTTTTACCATGCCACTATTTATTTAACAAAAATGAGGCCAAAAGAAAAAAAAAAACATATGGGTAATACTAAGTACTATAACAGTTCAATAGCTTGTAGATCCACCTTTAACAGCAATAACTTTGCTGTGTGGCTTTATCAGTCTCTCATCATTTTTGAGGAATTTTGGCCCATTCTTCTTTACAACAGTGCTTCAATTCATTGGAAATTTTGGGTATTCACTTATGAACAGCTCTCTTAAGGTCCTGCCACAGCATTTCACTTGGGTTGAGCTCTGGGTTTTGACTAGGCCATTCCAAATCCTTGATTCTTACTTTTTCAGTCATTCTGAGGTAGATTTATTGGTGCACTTAGAATTTTCTGTCCTGTTGCATAACCCAAACCTAACTAAGCTTGAGACAAAATAAGTCTAATTTGCCTCTAGAATACTCTGGTGGTTATGAGGGGTTTCTATTGAAATGCTGTTTCAATTTCACCAAACATGGCGCTGGGCATTGAGGCCAAACCACTCCACTTTGGTCTCATTTGTCATTTGATTTGCTCAGATGCAGTTTTGCAGACCGTAGTCTTGCTTCAATGTTCTCTAAAATAAATAAATAGTGTTATGGTGGAAAAAAAGGTATATGATGATGTTCATGTGAGGTTGTATTTACCTAATACTAAGACTGAGTGTACTGAATGACCAGGTTTTCCTATATATGGATTTTTTATTTATTTTTTTTTATTTCTGTGATGGCACCGACATATTCAAGGACTCAAATTGTGTAAGAGTTCTTCTGGGAGCGTGAGGAATCATTTTCACCTGTGATACAGCTAAAGCTAAAGTAGTGTATGTAGTTCATGGTTTAAAAAGCATTGGGTTAAGTCATGGCCTTAGCAATAGCACTTTTGGAGAACTGACTTCTGGGCCAAAGTACATGTATTCCTTTCAGTTAGAGACACTACAGGCAACCATTCTTAGGGTGGAGCTTCATGAGCATGAGTGGGAATTATTCAAAACATCAAACCCTCTTAACAATCAAAGAGCTAATCTTAAAAAGAAAAAGTCTAAACTTATGCAATGAACCCTTAAGGACTTGCTGAAATTGTTTTTTCCTGTGTAAATCAGTTGTTCTGCTTATTAATCAGTATTTATTGATTAGGCATAGGAATAACCAGGGACCACCTGATATGATATTATCATGATACCTAGGCACCAATTCAGTTTGTGTTATGATTCTCCAAATATCACGATTTAATCAATATTCCAATCTATTATTTATTTATTTATTTATTATTATTATTATTATATATTTCATTACCAATTCTAAAAAAGCTTAGCAAATAATTCTGTCCTACCACGCTGGATGTGCTGCTGCCAGTGTGTGAATAATGTAGAGCACACCATCTATAGGATTTGAGAGGAACGGCAACATTGTGCCAAACATCAATGAATATAAATGTAAAAAAAAAAAAGAATTCATTCTTCAGATTCAAGAACTGGACCAGAAAAAGAACTGCAATATGTATCTTTGTTATGCATACTGCATATAAACTATGGGTCATATTTCTAAGCTGATCTACGTTGGAATTAAAGTGAACCAGCCAGTCAGACCTGAGAATTGTGCATGGTGTTAGGTGCCTTTCATGGCTTTAATAAGCTGTGTGAGCGGTGGATGAGAGGGCAGTTTAATGCTGAGAGATCAATGACACATCATCGTGTGAGTGTACACAAAGGGACTGCAGTTAGCACAGGTCATACCCTACATTTGTCGCTTTCTGCCAGCGTGCTAATAAGGGCTGTTAAAACAATGACCTCCTGTCATTAAAGATCCATATTAAAGTTTGCTCTGCTCGGCGTCTCTCATCTCTCTGCAGCAGGTAATCCTCTGGTGTGCTCGGCGGCTCGGTTTCACTGCAGGAACGGCCGATGCGTGGATCGAAGTTTCCTCTGTAATGGCCAGGACAACTGCCAAGACAACAGTGATGAAGAGAACTGCCTTTCCACAGCAGGTATTTGATCTCTCTCTCTTTCTCAAACACACACACACACACACACACACACACACACATACACAGCCTCTCTGCTCTCTCTCCCTGCTGCAACCTAATGCACATTTTGTTCATTTATATGACATTTATTTGGCAGCAACCAATCTAGTAAAGACCAGTTTGTTTTTCGCTTGGTTGGGTTCTCTGCTGATTTCTATACAATAATACATTAATTTGTACTGGATGCATTCTTTTTCAATTTTCAGTCCGTGTCAGAGATGACAGTTACGCTTTCATTTGATCAAGTGTTTCAGTCCACACCAGGTGTATTATTTGTTAAAAAAATAAAAATAAAAAAAGTAATTTTTTGTGTGTCTGCTGTTTGTCCTCTCTGGTGCAAGTAAACAAACATAAACTAAACAGCAATGCACTGGTGAAAGGTTCAAGGTGCTTTCTCTATGTTGGAATTATCATCTACAAATGTTTGATTATTATCATTAGTTGTGAATATGTATGTATGGTAGTTACGCTGTGCTATAATTACAGCTGGCATGGCTTCAGCTCTCTCCGTCCTCTGTTGCATTGATAAAGTTGTGTACATTTTGCAAAGGTTTTCTTGATAAAAAGGAAGCACACTGCTTTGTTGTACCTGAGGTGTTTTTACATTGGAGCATCACCAGGAGCCGTGTGCATGTATGGTTAAAGCCGAATACAACCACTGGATCTTGAGCACAAGATGATTGAAAATTAGAAGTGTAATATGTGGCTTTATCTGAAGTTTTATTGCATGGTTATAGATCATTTCTATGTTTTGCATTTCTATATGATTAGGGTTGCTTTCCTTTGCAGCATGGTGTAGCCTGCCAAATTGAGCACAGATGTGGTCTACAGAGCAGATCAAGGACATCAATAAACCCCCCCCCCCCCCCCTGTCTGTCTGTCACTGTCTATCTCATTCTTACACACAGTTTTTGCCTCTCTTTGAACATATCCCAAAAAGCGCACACATGAGCACACACATACACACACACACACACACACACACACACTCTCTCTCTCTCTGCACGGCAGACTTTCTGTAATGAAACACCAGCTATCCTTGAGCTCTGAGCTTCTAGCCTGCATTCCGCTAATAAGAACAGAGCTGCAGGTGACAGATAAGACCTACCCCATCCGTAAAATGCACCTGAGCCTATTCCTGTCTTTCTCTCTCTCTCTCCCTCTCCCTCTCCCTCTCTTTCTCTCCATCCCTAAGTCTCCCCCTGTTGGTCAGCAAAGGGCTTTTCCGTGTCTCTATTTTAAAGGGTTTGTTTTAAAGGGTAAAGTCAACAGTAAGGTGCATGTTAGTACATTATGATCTGTCGTGGTCGTTATAAATGTTCCAATTGTGAAGGTACGGAATGTGATTACAATGAAAGTGATTGGAGCCAATTCGCACATCAAATGCATTGCAAAGTTCAGCTGAGACACACATGAAGATTCGGGTCTAGTTCCGGTCGCCATAAGACTAGTTCTAGGGAAAGAAATTAGTTAAAATGTTATAAACCCACCATACCTTTGAAAGATGCCTATTCGAGTTCGCTCAGTGTGACTGCATAAGCTTCAGACGAATCTCAGCTTCTCAGATTCTGGAATTAGGCCCTGATTACCTTTATCGTACTCTTAACAAACTCCACGGCCAGCGTGTAGGAAAGTTTCTAACCCCCAAGAAATATTGTAATGTACTTATATGCGCTTCAATTTTGATTTAAGACAGTCTTGAAAAAAACTCAACCAACCTTTTTAAAGAAGCCATGACTATCAACCCTCACTTTGGCTGTCAGTTCCCTTCTCTCCCTCCCTCTCTCTCTCTCTCTCTCTCTCTCTCGCTGGTTTGGCTGATTTATCATTTGGCTCTGTCTCAATGCTTGATAGCAGCCTGAGCCTCATTTATTTATCTGTTTGCTAATGGATCCCTTTGAACAGGGCGTGCAAACAACACAAAATGTACTCACCAAGAGCAGGAGCAGAGTTGTTAAGGGATTGTGGTGGAGAGTGCAGTCGGAGCTGAAGCAAATCTGGGTGTGAATATTTTATTGCAGATAAGTGAGAAGAGTTATGTGAAACGGGAGCAGAGGAGCCACTGTTAGCAGTGTGGAGAAACCCATGGCTGGAATAGCAAGATGAAAGAATGACTCAGCGGCAACTCATGAAGTAGGGAAAGCAGTTTGAAAGAAGATGCGGAGAAAGTGAGCGTTTCGACTGCATACGTTTAGCTGTGGGTGGTGTGTGGATTCAGCTTCACAGCCAAAAGCAGAGCCTGTAGACGTCTAAAGCTCAGCGAGGGGAAGCAGCTCTCGCTCTCTCTCTCTCTCTCTTTCTCTCTCTCTCTCTCTTTTTCTGGTGGATGGCTTTGTTGACCCTGTGTTAAGTCACTAGCCACAGTTTTGTTTTGTTTTTTCCCCCCCGGCTCCCACATTAAGCTTCTACTACCAATCAGTCGGGAGGGCCGCAGACTATCACGTGTTTCCTCCGACCCACATGACGTCACTGACCGCATTTTTTCAAACTGCTCGCTCACACACCGTTGTGAGCGTCGTAACACACTCGGAGGACAGCGCTATCCGCTCCTTCCGCTTGCGTGAGCTCACAGACGCCCTTGATTGTATGTAGAGCCGTCATTAATGTGGGAGCACGAAGTACCTCTCATCCCTCCCCTCTGAGGGAGCTCAACCAATCAGCTCTCTCTAGGCCTCCGGCTGCGAGAGGTTACAGCATCAACCGGGGATCGAACTCGCAATCTCCGGATGATAGGGCAAGCACTTTACCACTGCGCCACTCGGAGGCCCTACTAGCCACAGTTTTTATTATAGTTTTTATCCATTAACGGGAAATTAATTTTTATGAACAGCTAAAAATAATATGATCAGTATTAATGTAATCAGTGATATTATTATGTCAGGTTATGTCCTGACTCTGTCTAATACAAAGGAATAACGTTTTGTAACGTTGAGTATCTTACGCCCTTGTTTACTCTAAGTTGTACTTCTTTTGTTGTCAGATAA
>JAOVVA010000010.1:9940759-9957153 GCA_028565275.1 Leiocassis micropogon
AGACTATATATAGTATAATGTAGATATAATTACATTTCATAGAAAAGTTCTTGAGTTAGGGATCACTACAGCTATGATACACAGTTACTTTTTATGTCCAAACTAGCAATATAATGCTCTGATTCAGGTAGCGCTCTGATCCAGTGATGTTTGACATTGTCATGTTGATGGTACATTTAGCCAAATGATGTTAAAACTCCCCTTTTAGGGTCACTATTGCTGCAAAGTCCAGTCAAGTGTTTTATTATTATTATTAATATTATAATCAATCACTCACGCACTCATCGTCTATAAAGCTTTATCCTGTATTCAGGGTCACAGGGACCTGGAGCCCATCCCAGGAGACTAAGGGCATGAGGCGGGGTACACCCTGGACAGGGTGCCAATTCATTGCAGGGCACAAACACAAACACGCACTCTCACACTCATTCACACACATTTGAGAACGCCAATTAGCCTAACCTGCATATCTTTGGACTATGGGAGGAAACCGGAGTACCCGAAGGAAACCCACCAAGCAGGGGGAGAACATGCAAACTTAATATTGTAATATGCATTCATTCATTCATTCATTCATTCATTCATTTATTCATTCATTCATTTTTAAATACAATGTCATGGGTTTTGCTGTTTGGTATTTATGATCACTGCAAATGTATTTTTTCAATTACATTTGAAACAGAATTTAAAGTCTCTCAAAATATTCAAATTAAAACGACAATACCTGCAGATACCTGTCAGAGCCTGGCGGCATTTGAATCCCTGCTGTCGATTATAATGTTCCTGTATATACAGCATTGTCTCATATTAACAGTCCACACATCATAGTCTCACTGCAGCACCACTTTCAGTCGACTCCAAAGAGCCTCATTTAAAGCATCTTGAATATGTCTGCAAATCAGCAGAGCGACCTGAGCTGTCAGCGCATATTTCAGCTATGATTATGGGTCGTGCACATATTTTGTTGTTTTTAATCAGAGCAAAGCAGGCTGCTGAGGGAGGGCTGGGAGGTAATTATGTCCCTCTTGGACTCCAGTGACAAAAGACTGACATGTTGGATTAAGCTGCAAAAGGGCACCGTCAACAAGAGCAGTTCACACACGCATACACACATCCAACCTCACACACAAACGTAGAGCCTGTCCCAGGAGACTTAGACCCTGGACAGGGTACCAATCCGTCACAGGGCACACACACTCACTCACACGCTACAGGCAAATTGGGAACGCCAGTTTGACTCCCTGCATGTTTTTTGGCTGTAGGAGGAAACCGGAGTATCATGAGGAAACCCACCAAGCACAGAGGAGAACACATTGCAGAAATCGGACCCGGGACCTGAATGTGAAATATATTACGGATGAAAAACATATTTTTTACGTGCACTGTTCACGTTTTCCAGACAATCAGAAAAAATATGTTTTGAAATTTAGCAGCTCTTGTTGGAGCTAATAGATGTAGAACAATGGTTACTTTTGTAATTACTGCAATGCAGGAACAGGAGACCTTGGAGGAGATGGTCAGCACAATGTTCAACTCAATTAAAAAATGGGATTGTAGAAGAAGAAGAAACCGCCAGAAACATGATGTCACCAGGTAGACCAATTGAAGTTGTTGTGTGGAACGTGGCTACAGGAGACCTACTGATAGACACAGCAGAAGATTAAAGACCTGAGTTTCTGAGGCCACCTTTAACCTTCTCCTGCTCTCCTGCCGTTTAGTCCATGTAAAATTGCCCTGTCAAATCAAAGATCTCGTCACACCATGAGTAGGAGGGTGAAGGGTGTACTGTAAAAAGCACTCAACGATTACAATTTTAGAGTTGCACAGTTTGGTTAATTCTTGTGGTGGTCAAGTTTCAAAGCAACCAACCAACCAAATGATTCTTTCATAACAACAAGCTGTTCAGAAGCTTTTCATGGGACCTTTCCTGAGAGCATCTTCAGGTCAAGCACTGTTAATACTGTTGTGCTGTAATGAGATAAACCAAAGTTTTATAAACTTTTGTGTGTTACATCAGTGTGTGTGTGTGTTTGTGTGTGTGTGCACGTTTTGTTTGTTTGTTTAGCTCAGTAGCAGTTATAAGTCATACCCAAGCAGTAACGAGGAAGCACAGATGGATATTATTCCTCCTCTCTGTAGCTCTGACTCAAAATTCAACCCATTAAAAGTGTGAGAGAGTGTGAGAAAAAGGGAGAGTAAGAAAGAGAGAGAGCGCGCGAGGGTGAGAGAGAGAATGTCTACTGTTCACTGGCCTGTGCCAGCTCTGTAAAGCCACCGTAATTAACCATCTCTCCCTGTAACCATGGTAACATAGTATCCACCTCAGCTGTTCCCACACTCACTCGTCTGTCCTTTCCACTTTAACACACACGCATTCTTACGCTCACTCTCCTTCATTCATTCATTTACTTTTTTTTTTACGTTCACTCTCACTCCTGCCCTCACTGATTCACTCCCACACACACTCTCGCAGGCACTGTCACATTCACTCGCTTGTACTCGTTCTCACACTCTCATACTCGCTCTCTCATTCATTTTGGCTCTCGCCCTCTCACTCACGTATTCGAATTCTTGCATGCTTTTATCCTTGTCATGACTTCGACATTTACACTAGTAGTCTCTTTTTTTTTTTTTTTTTTTAATGAGGCTTTGTTCTTAAAAAGATCTTCACTCACAGGACAACCATGTGATTTGTAAAGGATACCAAACATTCTGAACTCTGAAGTTTTCCCTGCCCACACATTTTGTAAATATTTTTTTCCCCTCGAAGGAGTTTTTTCTAAAAGGTCTATTTTCAGTGGCCTAAACACTGGAGTTTATGTGTAGACGAACGCCTGAAACGAAGGGAAAACAGCACAACAAACCTACTCATGTACTGTATGCCTGGACTAGGTGTTGGTCTAGCAGTCATCCTTACTCACACACCTACGTGGTGTCACATGGGCCAGATACAAGATGCATGAAATGGCTGGTTTGATTCAGCCTTAACCCTTATAGTATGATCCCAGTGATAAATACTACACTGCTCTCTGGCTCAGGGTGTACAGATCCACGTCGATACAGCTCCATTGTGTTTGACTCCTCTAGTGTCTATTGCAAGGCGATGTGCTTTCTGAAAAATAGGAACGCACAGTGCTTTCAAACTCATTCATGTCTGTACTCCACTCGGCCATAACACGGTATTGCATGTGGAGGGTTTTAAGGTAACGGTGTAGCCAATGTCAGTATGCACGTCTAAACATTGAGCAAATGAATATTATACTGTACAAGCTATAAGAACTTTGCTGCCACCAATTGCACATATTTTGTGCCTAGCTGCTTTTTAATTAAGTGCTATTCCATCATTATCATGTTGAGAGCAGATGCTCCGCCGTGCCACACAGAACCCTTCAAACAGTACACATATTTATTCAGTCAGACGCAAGCATATTTACACCCGGTTCTACTGTAACGCCGTACGGCATGATGCAGATTTGTATGCGGCCACTTAGCATAAGCAGGTCTGAAGAGTTTAATGGTGCTCGAAGACCTCTGGGATATTTGCGGGCTGAGTGCATTTACCCATGTGTAAAATGTTACCATAAAAAAAGCCTTCTGAAAGATGACACGAGCACCGAATGTGAATGGCTTTAGAGAGGGTGGAAGAAGAGTGATTGTGTGTCAGCGAGAGAGTGTACGACGGAGAAGCAGAAGTGGGAAAATGAGAGGGATGAAAAACTACCCAATGTGGGAGAGATGAAGAGAGAGGAGCGAGAGCGAGAAACATAGAAAGGCATTGATGAAATAGGAGATACAGTAATGTAGAGAAGCAAAAAGGCAGGATATTAACAGGCTTTTCCGTAGTGAGGGGGGTATAGGGGGCACAAAGGAAGCGGAAAAAGCAACAAGAGCAAAAGATAATGGTGGGGAAAAAGTAAACAGGAGAGAACCAGGCAGGAGAGAGAGAGAGCACACAGGGGTTCTCGTTTTGTTGTTGATGGAAAGAACCCGAAGCCTGAATGTATAATCAGCTGGCACACATACAGTATTCACTCACAACCATCCTTTCACAGGAAGGCCTCCCACTGTCACGTCTGAGAAATAAAAACCGATTTCATATCCATACATGTTCTCAGACCTCTCTTTGTGTGTGCATGGATGATTGATGGGTCCTGTGCCCCTTTCTGCACTGATTTCCCTGGCACTGTGTCTTCCAGGAAATCTCATAAGCTGCTCAGAATGATAATTTTCTTGCACTCCTCTGTGGATTTTATTTTTATCTTTGAGTTTTTATTTCTCTTTCGATCCTGGTCTCTCGCACTCCATCGCTGCCTCACAACCCAACTCTGCAGATTGTCTACTGAGCAGGGAGAGAATGGAGAAACCGGTTCACCTTTCACGTCAGCTATGTGCCCCAGAACGTCCATTTGGGTAACGTCCAACCGCATACACTGTACACTTGTAGTCCCAAAAGGTTATATTAGAGTTGAGAAATCCTGTTCAGACCTATAGTTCACATGTCTTGATAGTTATTAAAGAACAAAAAAGTTTGTTACTCCTCCGTGCATGTACTGTACATCCTATCTTGATTTAATGTGAACTTTTGGTGCAGTTCATCCAGCGTCTTATTTCACAGAACGTACCTACATGTTAAACGATGCGTGACTGTACTTGTTTGATCTCTGGTTCTTTCTTGCACTCCTGTACTGCATGTTAACATGTCATCTGTAAGAGAGTCAGAGATGAGCGTGAGGACAAACAGTGTTTAGAATGCAAAGTGGTGAAGGTAATAATAGAGTGTGGGATGTTGATGATAATCGTAGCGCAAGTAGAACAGCTCTTGTGCTTTTGATGCCTGTTTGCCCACGACTGCTTGTCATGGAGGTGGAAGATCTGATGGGCACCACAAGCACTAATTAAAGTTACTGCATATGAAAAATGGCATGATTGAAGCTGGTTCATTAATGTGTAATGCAGATATGTCTGTTAAATTTGCACTCTCTGTTTGTTAATGATGTGTGTATGACTGTTGTGTTGCTGTTTATCGTTCGTCTTGTTCGGTCGTGTCGCTGTATGATCAGTCAGATTGTTGCTCTGTAAGTTTCTCTCAGCTTCGTTCCACCATCACACTTTTGTACGATTATGTTGTGTTAGCGTATAACATGTAGTCATGTTGCTGCCTAATTATCATGCGTGTCACTGCCTAGAAATGAGACGCAATGCTGTTTGACTGTTGATCTCACAATCCAGTAACCTTATTCTGTATGATGATCAGTTATTTTTCTCTATTATAATAAATCTGCTTGATGTACTACAGTATATGACTGTCATTGCTCTATTGTGGGAGTCAGTTTGTGGTTATTGCCAATTATTATTGTTTATATCTCTGTATGATGATTAGTTATGTTCCAGTTGCAGTCACGATGGCGTATATGGACGAGCGGTTGCGACGCTATGAGATGACCAGTCACGTTGCTGTACGACACACTGATCTTGCACTTTAAAGCATAGTGATGGGTCCAGTTGCTGTAGGACGAGCTGTAAATTTGATGCATCATGATCAGTCATTCACATTGTTGTGGGACGCCGCTGTTTGATGACGTCATTTTCACGCCTGGTAACCAGTCACGTTTGCTGAATGACAGCATGAAATAAATGACAAGCCATTGCTCTTGCTTCTGTCCGGACTGTTTCAGACACACTCCTGCACTCCCATTCCCCCGCGTGACGGGGGGGTAGGGGGGTAGGGGGGGAAGAAATACTAATGATTTGTGTGTAGGTGCTTCTCAGTGGGTAGTCCTGACACTAAAAAAGAAACAGAAAGAAGAAAAAATGGGTATGTTTGCTTCAGAGACGTACCACTGATCTGTCTGTTAATTACTAGGCTATTAGTATGTCTGCAGTGTCCTTTTCTTTTATTCTCTCTGCTACAATTTCACAGATACTTGCATAATTGATCGAGGACAACGTTCATTAGAATGTCTCTCCTCCTGGTGGTTATGGTGTAATAAAAGTTAATGGCCATTACTGCCTAGGAATATAATTATCAAGTGGACATGATAGACATTAAACAAATCATTATTATAGTTACCGTGTAATTGTCTTAGTAATACAAGCAGGGACCATAATCATATGGCTCTGACCCCTGCTTTTGAAAGCTTTGAACATGCTTTACAGATTTATTTAATTGTTTCTTTTTTTTTTTTTTTTTTTTGCCCTGAGTTTCAAAGTAGCAGATCTTGTCAGGCATTCAGGTCTCAAAAGCCATGAAATTGCTTTGAAGAATGCAGGCTCTCTTTTTTTTTTGTTGCTTTCTTTCTTCCTTGAGTGAACATTGGCAGTGTTTGTTGTCGAGTCCACTGTGTCTTCTTAATTCTCTTGTGTCTTCCAGCTTTTGGCAGGGGAGTGAACGAGAACGTCTATTCATGGGCCGAGTCTTCTGCCCTGATTCTCCAGAAGACAGACAACAGATTTCACTCTCTCAGTCTGTCCACTTTCTAAAACCCTCAATCCACCTCCTTCCTTTCCTTCCCTCTCCCTCTCAGCATGTGTGAGTGAACGCTTTCCGTGCTTCACTACAGTGTGCGTCACGAGAGCCTGATTCACTCAGTTCAAGCTCTTCCGTTATTGATGGACGTACAGTAGATATGAGATGGCAGACAGCAGGACCTAAGGCTTAGCTGTAATGTATGAGCTGTATAACAGAGCTCAGTGGGCATGTCTTTAGCACAGGATGGATAGAGGCCTTTTTGTTTCAGTTGGATCGAGGTTAAGAAGCAGCCTCAGAGAGAGAGAGAGAGAGAGAGCTCAGCCTGTGCTGGTTCTTGGCAGTGCTCACAGATCTGTCATGGCTTTGGTTTGTCAGGTCATAACGTGGCTGGTGACTGTGAAATAATGTCCTACTCACTTTCTCAGCCCCAAACACCCCCTGCTTGAGCCATTTTTACACATGAAAAACATAAAATGTATTAATTTTCACCTGCTACTATAACGTTCACAACGAAATCATGTCAGTTTTAAAATGATTTGCTTCGAAAACTACTCGAAAAAGGCATAGGTATCATTACGGAGAATGTGGTCCGAGGAATTCCGTTGCGGTTACATCAGTTCTCATGTGGTTTGAGTTACTCTGAGGAATGCTGAGCGAGTTGGTGAGAGGGAGTCGTGTGTATTGCGTTTCAGCGGCAGGAATGACCTCTGTATATATATCGCTGCTTAACACTGAGCCCCAATCAGCAGTAGGAATGTGCCGTGGGAAGCTCAGGTGCTCATATTTTTGCACTTGGTGAAAGTTGCGATTGATGGCAGACAGTCTTTGGCAAACATTTCAGGTATTAGCAGCGGCGTTCTCCAGGGTCTGGCTGGGATATTTGTTTTCAGCAGGTTGCACATCATCACTGAGCCGCTCATTCTGTACTGTGTGGTTTTGTTTTTGGGTTTGAAAGCAGTTATGCAGACCAGCACCTGCTATACAGTATTACTAAATTACTTTATAAATTTGAAACGATCAAACGAAACATCTGTGCTTTACTCTCTTTAAGTTTTTTCTTTTTTAACCCAATTTGATCTTTTTGACCCAACCTCTAAATTAGGATTGTTCATATAAAATATGTAAAGATCCAATTACATCAAATTCCTTCCTTGCAAATGTCCAGATAAGCAGCCATCTTATGACTAAATATGACTGAATGATGATATCAGGGACTCTTTAATGCTTAACCATTAATGGTTTGTTTACAGCTTCAAGTAAGACATTTAGAATTAATCACTTTGTTTTGCAGCAGAGCTCTGCACCCACTCCTGCAGTTACTGTATATGTTATTGTACCTGCGTTAGGGTTACAAATGTTAGCAATCAATAATCAATTATTCACATTTATGATTAATGATAACCAGTTGCATATGATTTCTCATCGGTATAAGTTCTATATAAAGAGTTGTAGGGGCACGATCCAGTGTTAATACTCGTATACACTGATTTATTTATGGCAGCCTTACACAGCATCAGTTTTTATTATTTAAAATTGCACAGCGAGCATTGATTCTATCTACAGTCTCTCTCATACACATTGACTGTGCTCGTGAAACGCTCATGAACATACATGATGTTGAAGGGTCCGTTTACTGAAATGTTTTAGAACAACAGCACAGAACATCTGTCTTGTGACAGAGCTGTCCATGAAAATTAAGAGGGCGGAAGAAGAATTGGATTGAAAGCTGGCCGACTCAATCTGGTGTTCACGAAAGGAATCGCACGTGAAGGACAGATGTTCTGGAATAGTTCTTGCAAGAACACTATTGTCAAGTGCGTTTGCAAAACCCATCAAGCACCATGATGAAACTGTCTCTCATGAAGACAATCCCAGGAAAGTGAGACCACAGCTTACATCTGCTGCAGAGGAGAAGTTCATTTAGAGTCACCAGCTTCAGAAATCACCAATTAACAGCATCTCTGATGAGAGACGTTATAAAGGCTTTACAGAACATAAGTAGCAGATACATCTCAATATCAATCTCATCCCAATAAACTGTTCAAAGGAGATTATTGCATATTTTGGACGCCTTCAGCATTGTTTTACAGGGTAGTAAGAAATAAAAATCAGGCGTTAGAAGGTGCGTCCAAACTTTTGACTGATAGTGTACGATATCTTTGAATGTGTTACATTGTCCAGTTTCCTCGCATTGCTGCATGTTTTTAAAGCCATATTAAACTGGGAGAGTAAAGTCGTACTACAGTATAACTCTGGTCTGGACGTGGCTTCAGTGTCTGATCCGAGATGATTGTAAATTATCTTTCCTGTTTCTGTAGGCGGCAAGGTTCTACCTCAAATGCCTTTATGAGCATTACATTTCAAATAAACATTACAGCTGGATTTCAGTAGGGATTTCTATTTTGCTGCTCGGGCTTCAGTCAATACTAAAAGTATTTATTGCTGTTAAATGTTATTTCAGACAGTTATTGTCTTGTCATGATTGATGATTGCAGCCACTCTCAAGCACTCATACTGTGCTTCTGTCCTCTCAGCAGTGATGCTACAGAGAGCTCAAGTCTGGTCACAGCTTTCTTCACTTTTCTACGCGTCTCAGGCCATTTCACATCATTTTGGTTTAGTTCCAAATAAGATCTGCCATGCTTATAGATCGTACAGCCTCCTCATTCAGCCTGTTTTAGCTCTCAGGTTAGTTTTAAGTTGCAGAAAAGTAGTTAGCTGCTGAAACTTGGCAGAGGTTTGACGTCATTTTGTGACTCACACAGGCCTCACACTAATGTTCTTGCCTCGCCCCACTGTTCGCTGCAGTTCTAGACGCTCTGGGCAACTTGTACATCACAGTCTCTATAACAGGAATTGTGTTTTCACTTCATTTCTTTCAGGCCGATACAGTGCACAGTAGTTCTGAGAATTAAAAAACGGAAAAATATTCTGCATTTTGTGTTTCCATTATTGTTCTCATGTAGTTGTGTCTATTTTGTCCTTTAGTTTGTCTATAGCTCTCTCACTTTCTCATCTGTATTCTCTGCTCAAACCATTCAGGCTTCAAATCTGCCCATACTGCCATCAGTGCCATCACACTTGTCATCTTGTAGACGATGAACATGCCGAGCCACACCGCTGCCATAAATCAGACCAGCTGCATAGCATTATAAAACTTTGAGTCCAATAACGTCTTCTAAGTCCAATGCTCCTCTGTTGGAGTTCTCAGTAATAAGACATTGCCTGAACATTGCTGGAGAATAATATGCAAGAGAAGCAGCTCTTAAACTTTTGTTTTTACACAAAACCTAACGGTTATCCTTTATGTTTGACATTGATTTTTTTCCCCCTCCTATTCCACGCCCCTGGGACCATAGCAGTGTCCTAAGGTAAAGTATGTGTGGTGCACAACCACTACCGTCTAACAGAAATACAGCACCTGCCAATAAATTGGAGCCAGAATATCAAAGTAAATCAAAATGTTTGGTATAAATCGAGCCAAATGTTTTGAGAATGACATGCATATTAATTTTCAGAAGGTCTGCTGCCTCAGTGTTTTTAGATCTTTTTGTCAGATGTAACAATGTTCTATTGAAGTATAATTACAAGCGTTGCATTAGTGTCACAGACCAGTGTTGTGGCTTCTTTTTCAAGACCTCCGCAATTCGCCCTGGCATGCTGTCAATCAACTTCTGGTCCACGTTCTGACTGATGGCAGTCCGTTCTTGCATAATCAGTGTCAGAATTTGTGGGGTTTTGTTTGTTCACCCACTTCTTAAAGGATTTACCACCAAGTTCTCAATGGTATTAAGGTCTGAGGAGTTTCTTAGTCATGGACCCCAAATTTCTGTTTTGTTCCCCAAGCCACTTGGTTATGAATTTTGCCTTATGGCAACATGCTATATCACGCTGGAAAAAGGCCTCGTAGTCACCAAACTGATGGGAGAAGTTGCTCTCGGAGGATGTTTTTGTACCATTTCTTATTCATGGCTGTGTTCTTAGGCAAAATTGTGAGCGAGCCCACTCCCTTGGCCCCACACATGTATGGTCTTAGGACGTTTTACTGTTGGCATGACACAAGACCGATGACTGATGGTACATGCATTTTTTTTATTCACTTTAATATGGTGAAATAAATAAAAAAAATGCATGTACCATCAGTCATCGGTCTTGTGTCATGCCAAAATTTGTAGCTTTTTTTAGAATTACTTTAGTGGCAAAGATGCATATTTTTTGCATTGTTTATGAAAATTAAAAATGAGACAGTCCCATACAGTTCTTTTCTTTATTAAAATTTAGGTTCGACAGGATCGGACAGGATCATTTCAACTCTAGCTCTGATTATTTCAAAAAGTCCACAGTTTTACAGCTTAACATGATTCCTACCTTAATGTTCAAGTGATACTTTACACTCACACTTCATATTCCGCCCCAAATTTGGAGAATAAAGCTGTACTGAAAAAACGGAAGTTATTTGTGTGATAAAGTACATAAATTTAAATTTGCAAATACCTCTACATGTGAATTTAATCCGTTTCAGAGAAGTTCTTAGGGCGAAATTTCATATTGCGAAATGCATTTTCCCAAAGGAAATAATGTTAATGCAGATGATCTGTTCCAGGCACCCAAAAATATTACCAATTTCCAACAGTATAATCATATTCTTGGATATAAAAACAATAAAAACAGTGGGTGATGTGTAGATGAAGTAAAATGTGAAATAAATAGACATTAATCCTCTCTTAATCTTAATTTCTGATTCCTTCTGGCATCCTTTGGCAAGATCTCACCTTTTAAGGTAAAAAAATTCTTGAAGCGGCCCGTTCTTACGTCGAGATATCACTGTAGTTTAGTTTGACACCAGGATGCAAAATTATACATGAATTTGTGTAAAAGACTTTTACAAGATTTCCACAAGTACAAGAATACAGTATGTTATCAGCAAAAAAATTTTGCTAACTGTAAAATTGAGCAAGTGTTTTGTTCCTTGTCTCATAAAAAAATGAGCATCTTCTTCATGTGCTCTTTCCACAGAGCGGGGTTGAGAGGATGTAGGTGACAGAAGAGTTCTTATGGTGCTGGAGAGGCAAAAAGCTCGTCATTAACACACATCTCCTCCTCTTCTGTCATTTTCTCTCCAGCCCATCCAGAAAGGCGGTCTTTAAGGCGCCTCTGATTAAAGCACGCTGTCTTTTTTTTGTGCGCAAGGGAGGATAATGATCTTATTTGGGTTTGTGTGTGAAAGGCTGAAATGCAGTCATTAGTTCAGCAGGCCTCCCCCCCACCCCCACCCACCCACTTTTTGTGATAAAGCGGAGAATCCGAGAGAAGAGTTGGTAAAGTGGAAATCTTTAGAACAGCAAGATTTAAACTGAAATGCATTATTCATGCTCGAGATGGAGGTTGTGGTCTAGTAGAAGTGGCACTGCATTATGCCGGAGTGAACATTAAAAACACCATGCTGACAGGAGATGATAGGGAAATCTTGTGTTTTTGAAGTAAAGACTACACAGTAGACTACGAATGATAATGTGCGCGTGTGTGTGTGCGTGCGTGTTCAGGGTGAAGCATGTCTGTGTGTGTGTGTGTGTGTGTGTGTGTGTGTGTGTGTGTGGAAGTTTACTTTTAAACATTAAACTCTGCTGATTGGCTAAACTCCTGCTGATGGCTCAGTGAAAAATAGCTACGCCCTCTCCCTGAGCCATCATTGTTCTTAAACAGGAGGCTTTTATGAACGTGTGGACCTTTTACCACCAGGGTGCCCACATACTCAATCACCATGGCGACAGGAACCTCGCAAGGGCTCTGTAGTCAAAGCAACCTAACGTCTCCAGCCCGACCTTTGACCCTTTTCCTTTTCTCGTCTTTGTTCTTAAGAGAATGCTTTAGGTTTCAGACAAAACCTACTTTGGTACCACACTGTAAGACACATGTCTAAAGCATTCATTGTGTTCTGCAAGTATATGAGATGAAAGTGAACAAGACAAATAATGCGTAAATGATGAAAAATGTTATACGAAGAGCTCGAACAAATCAATAGAGCAGCAGGGCATTGTGTTCTCGGAGCTCCGCAACAGATGTTCTACTGAAAATTCTATTAAACCCTCCTGCATGAGAATGTTCTTAAAGCTGAGTTATAAATAAAGACTCATCTCCAGGACCACTGCTGCATTTTTATGGCATAATCTCTAACATATCTGTAGCAACAGTACTTCTATAAGGGACAAAAGTTTCTTACAGCTCATCAGTGAACTCCATCAATTAATTAGTAAACATAAAGTGACAGTATAATGTAAATTCAAAGCTGTTCTTTTGTAGTTTTATATAATTACGCTTTCCACAAAGTTTTGTGCGCCATCGTGGCTGTGCTGCATTGGCAACTCATAACCACAAATTCTTCTCTTTATATCAGTAGTGACATATATGAAAGCATGAATTATACACAGTTTAATTAACAAAGACATTATAATTTAACAAAATGTACATTTCACATAAACATGGATTGGCAGAATTCAGTAACCGTAACATTTATTTTTAATGAGTTTTGCGTACTTCCATTCCTTCACATACAACTAAAGGAACGTCCTCTTACAATGGATTTAGAGCCGGGATTTCATTCCCTATGTCATATGTTAAGTGATTTAATCAACCACGAATAGGTGTTGAGATATACCACACTCTAACCTATATTAAAAAAATGAATTAGATAACTGTGGAGACAAAAAGTTTAACAAGGGATTTCTTTTAACTGTCGGAGAGTTCACACCATCGCCTGTCTCCATATGCCCGTCAACTTAATGAGGATGGAATCCCAGACAACAAGATGCCGTGTGGTTTTGGAGATATTCAGTACATGCTTGAGCTAAGATCGAGTGTCAGCCGATGGTAATGGAGAGCCGAAGGAATCAGGATGGTAGTCCTAAAGCTAAATTGGTAATACTTACTGAAGCCTGGACGCTCATTCTCGAGCGAGGTAGCAAGTCATTCCAGCACTGAATAGCTCTTAGCTGGTAAAACGCCAACAAAAAATTCCAACCATTTTTTTCATTCAAAGAATAGTTAGGAAAGGGAATTGTAATATCTCATACAGTAAGCTAAAAATTCTGCTGCTTTCAAGGGTACAGTATACAGAATTCTTTAGGACAGTCTGACCTCTCAAATCGGAGGTTTTTCAGATCAGACCTGAGTCAATTTTGTATTTGGTCCTAGATCAGATATATATATCCGATACCTGGTCATGCGACTTGAATGAGAACGCTCAGATTAGAATTCATGCTTCTTTTTTGCCTTTTGTGTGTAAGGCGCTGATGTCACTAGTCATCACCGGCAGAGCAGTGCTAGCAATAGCTGCTAAAACAGCTAAAGCGTGGCATCTGGCTTTCTTCCTTCTTCTGGACCCCAACAAATACTGCTGACTGACTGCTTGCCGTCCTCCAGAGCAAAATCCCATGCACTTTTTTTTTTTTTTTTTTTTAATTACATCCATTGTTTGAAATGAAGAAGCTGTCGCGTAAATATGATGTTTTCATGCAGATGATGTGAGCACACACATGACCTAGCCATGTACGTGCCTTTTCAGAGGACAGGCACGTCCACATCAAATTCAGATGAAACATATTATGAATGTGAACAATCATAACGGGCAAATCCAATCTGACCAAAAAAAAAAAATCTGAATTGAACAATTTGTAATGTGAACGTAGCCATGGATTAGTACAGAATGAATTCTCAAAAAAAAAGTTTCCCTTGAACTTAAAAACTTGAATGACAGTATGTCTAAAACTGATTTATTTGTACTTTTTTCAATTATGTACTATTGTAATACTAAGAGAAAGGTATAAAAAAAAAATAAGGAAAACACTGAAAAAACTATTTTAAACACTGGTTCTCTGACTTGCAAATAATTCCCTGGTGGATCCACATATTGTACATACCTGTGGGAGTACGAGTGTGAGTAAGGGAGATTGTGGAACTCACTGGAGTGAACGATTTATTATATAATGGAGAAATGGAGGTGAGATGGAGCATGAAAGGCTTGGAGTCGAGCAAGGCACCAAGATAGTGTTCAGTGCCCAGTCATGTTGATGAGCTCCATCCATCTCTGACAAGAGTGGGCTGACAACAGCGTGGGTGTGTGTTCACCTTTTGACTGTTTAAAGGACTCCTATATGCCTGCTGTGCTGAGAAACACGGTAACTTGTAGCATTGTTCCTGCATATGAGAGAAATGAATTTTATTCTCGAGTGCTTCAGAGAGTATGTGGGTGGAATGTGGGTGGAAGGGTGTTTCAGTTAGTATGAAGGTCTTTTAGACAGATGGCAGACCCCTTTTTCTGAAGCGCCCCCATCCTGCTGGTGCTCTGAAAGACAGCCCATGTTGGAGAGGGTCTCTCTTTATTTTAAACCACGCTCTTTAAAAAAAAATTTTTTTATGTTTTACCAAAGTGCTCAGTGGTGCATGTGATGGCACGTGTGGAAATGTGCTGCCCCCTGCTGGTGGAGTGCCATCAGCATCATAGTACCATGTGCTTTGTTTAAAATCCGTCCTTCTTAGTTGAATGTATGCATAGAGTACACCAATCAGCCATATTTAGATTTTATTCAGCATTAATTATCTCATTACAGTAGCACTTGAGATATCAATACAGTGTATATACAGTATATATCCTCTGGAAAGCAGAGGCATGAAGGTTAGCCATAGCAAGACAGAGTACATGTGTGTGAATGAGAGGAACCTAAGTGGAACGGTGAGGCTACAGGGAGCAGAGGTAAAGATGGTGCAGGACTTTAAGTACTTAGGGTCAACGGTCCAGAGCAACGGAGAGTGTTCAAAGGAGGTGAAGTGGTGGATACAGGCAGGTTGGAATCGGTGGAGAAAAGTGTCAGGTGTGTTATGTGACAAAAGAGTATCAGCAGGAGTAAAAGGAAAGGTGTACAAGACAGTGGTGACACCAGCGATGCTCTACGGCTTAGAGACAGTGGCACTGAAGAAAAGACAGGAGGCAGAGTTGGAGGTAGCAGAGCTGAAGATGTTGAGATTCTCCTTGGGAGTGACAAGGATGGATAGGATCAAGAATGAGTTCATCAGAGGGACAACCCATGTTAGATGTTTTGGAGGAAGTGTCAGAGAGGCCAGATTGAGGTGGTTTGGACATGTTCAGAGGAGAGATGGTGAATATATCGGTAGAAGGTGCTCACACTGAGCGCCGGAAAGCCTTAAAGGGCCTGCTCTCAATTCAGCGTTTGGGTATGAAGTGAGAGTTATTTTAGGCACTTTTCATGACTAAAACATTATGATTTGTTAAAGATTGATTCATTACAGAATCATTACAATCATTACAATCACTATTGTCTCCTGCAAAATAAAATAGATCTACATCTAGATCTTTTGATTGGCTGATGTTTTTTCACATTATTATAAACCAATAATTGTAAGGAACAAATCATTATTGTTCAGATGAAAGCAGAAAACACATTCACAAGAAACTATAATATAGGCTATACAAAAATGACCTGTTTAGAAGATATTTCATGCAGATATGTTTTAATAGTGGATCTAACAGCAAAATAGCTAGATCTATCTATAGATAGATAGATAGATAGATAGATAGATAGATAGATATTATATAAAGGCAGCAATAACTTACTTAAGTCCGCCACATTTTTAAAATAATTTTTTAAACAAGTTTCAATTCAATTCAATTCAATTTTATTTCTATAGCACTCTTAACACTGGTCATTGTCTCAAAGCAGCTTCACAAAAATTAAAAGAAAATTTACGGAAGTGTGTATGTGTGTGAAAAATGTGTCTAGATAATAATGAGATTGTCTCTAATGAGCAAGCCAAGGATAAGGGCGACAGTGGCAAGAAAAAAACTCCCTGAGATGGCAATAGGAAGAAACCTTGAGAGGAACCAGACTCAACAGGGAACCCATCCTCATCT
>JAOVVA010000010.1:9960908-9980908 GCA_028565275.1 Leiocassis micropogon
GTGTCTCTCTGTGTGTGTGTGTGTGTGTGTGTGTGTGTGTGTGTGTGTGTGTGTGTGTGTGTGTGTGTGTGTGTGTGCAGTCAGAGGCCAAGAAAAACATAACACCTTCACAAAGTACTTAATTTAGGCGGACAATAGTGTCTACAATCAAAATCCCTCCAAGCTGGTTGCTAATGAGGAAAAACAAAACAAGCGTGTGACAAAGCAGCTTCCCTGTTCACTAAGTCCCTGCAGGAAGTGCACTTCCTTTAGGCCACAGAAGCGAGCAGAATGAGAATGTCTCTCTGCTATCCTGCAACAGAATTTTTTTCTCTAAATAAGTGACTGTGTGTGTGTGTGTGCGCGTGCTGTTTTGCACCGTAGCTGTGTGACTCACAATCAATTTTAGCAGCAATTTGTGTTAAGCCCGTTACGAGCCTCTGCTTCACACACATCACGTTTCTCGTGGAGCTCCTGACAAACCAGGGTGTGTTTATTGTACTGCCTGTACTATTCCATCCATGCCCTGAGGGGTCGGCGATTACACAGGTGCAGGGACTGGATAAGAGAAAGTCTGCGTGAGTAGCGTGCATGCACTTGTGCATCAGTATATATTTCAGTATTAATTGTATAATCTGTGCGTATTAAATGTAATTAGAGTTTGTTAGGATTGGCAAAGACAGAGAAGATGAAACTTGAGAACAGGATGTAGGAAAACAGCACACACTGATGAAACGCAAAAGCTGGTGTGTTTGTAAGAAATGAGGAAATGTTATGAATCATCTTACTAATCTGTAGCAGTATGGAGATCCTCCTCGTCAATCATTTTTATAGATGGTCACAGCGAGGGTTGTGTCACTTAAGTGTTTTTCAGCATGTTTCCCTGTTTTTTTATATTTGGGTTTACATGTATTGTGCAGAGGCGGCACTGTGATGTAGTGGGTAGCACCGTCGCCTTGCGTCTTCAGGGTCTGGGCTCGATTCCCGTCTCTGTGTGCATGGAGTTTGCATGTTCTCCCCGTGCTTGGTGGGTTTCCTCCGTGTACTTCGGTTTCCTCCCACAGTTCTAAGACATGCAGATTAGGCTAATTGGCGTTCCCAAATTGCCCGTAGTGTGTGAATGAGAGTGTGTATGTGTGCCCTGTGATGGATTGGCACCCTGTCCAGGGTGTAGCCCACCTCGTGCCCTAAGTCTCCTGGGATGGGCTCCAGGCCCCCGCGACCCTGAATACAGGATAAAGCAGGATAGAAGATGAGTGAGAGTGTATTGTGCACTATAATGTAAAAATATTATACATTTATTAACATTTATTACCTGATTTGTCTCAGGCAGCTGTAATTCTTACAGGTTTGAAATATTATAAACTACTAAAAATATTCAATTAGCATTAATATGGAGTGCTTAATTTTTTTCTGTTCTTTTCCTCCCTTATTTATTCTTGATTTCTATTCCTCTTATCTCTTTTTTTTTCTTGACTTCTTCCTTTCCTCCCAGTCTTTTACAACTTTCTTTCTGTTTTTTTTCCCCTTATTTACTTTCTTCTCTTTCTTGCTTTCAATTACGTTCTTCCTTCCATCCACACCTCAATTCCTTCGCCCTTCTTCTTGTTCTTCGTTCTTCACTCTTGTTCCCATACTCCCTTCATTTCACCTTTCTTTCCATGTTCTGTTCCTATCCTCCTCTCCTTTTCTTCCCCTTCACCTTTACCACATTTCTTTCTGTTATTCTTCCATTCATCTAAGGCACCCATCCATTTCATTCTCCCTCCCTCTCTCCTTTCCTTTCTCTCGCTTCCTCTCTCTGACAGTATTTGAAAAGGAAACGAGTCACAATGTGCTGAAATTAAAAGTTCTTTTATTTTAGTCTCACTCCCCAGTCTCATTTTCCTCTCCGTGTCTGTAGCTCTAATAGTCTTCCATCTCCTGCAGAATTAGGAGTGCGCTTTGTTCCTCTCTCTAAGAAACTGTCAGATGCTATTCACAGTTGCCTGGCACCAGTGTTAGTCAGAGAGCGCCGCCGCCGCCGCGTCTGTTTGTGCTGAAATAATTACAGGAGTAATAACTCTGTGTGCAGCTGTTGTAGCTTGCTCTTTGCCTAATTCATAGCAAAAATAAAAGACCCAGAGAAGCATATTGTGAGAGAGTTTAAAGTCTGGGGTTCTCAGTGGTATTTCTGTCTGCTCCTGACAGCGAAGGTGACCTGGTCACTGGACTGCTCTTTCTTTCTTTTTTCCGTTGCCCCAGTTGCAGTGTGTACTACAAGACCAACTGAGCATTCACAGTGACTGACTGTCATCTTATTTACTGCTGCTAAATCAAATTTAATCTAATCTCAATGTCAGTTTCGTCTCTTATAATCTCTTATAATCGAATGTACCTTTTTTTTCTATCTCTTGCAGAATCTCCAGGTCAGGATTTTGTAACGTTAGACTACCGGTTGCGTTATTACCCCAGCATCACCTACGCAGTCATAGGCAGCGCTATTATCTTCGTCCTGGTGGTGGCGCTGTTGGCCCTGGTGCTGCATCACCAGAGGAAGCGGAGCGTGTTACTGCCCCGCAGCGGAAGCCACCCGCACCCTCACCAGCCACTGCTGCTCTCCCGGCTGGTGATTGTGGATAGAGGACATGTCTCACCTCCATCCTCGTCTCCGTCAGCACACTTCAGCTCAGCGCACAGCCTCCAGCTGCTCACCAGCTCGCTCTATCCCCAAGGAACCCTGCTGGAGTCGCCACCTTCGTACTCACAGGCAGTGCTGGACGTCAGGTAGGCCACAGACACTCAGTAATGATGCCGATTATTGAGCTGCAGAATGATGTAATGCCTAGAAAAGTGAAGCTGAAATTAATAAGGAAATGAGGAGTTTCTAGTCAGTACAACTTATAATTTACCATGAATTACTGTTATCACGGAAATGATTCAGTGAGTGACATTCAGCATTGTTGTTTTAATTATTTTAAAAATGTAAAGCCTTGTTGAAGTGGTACCTCAGCATACGAATTAAATCCATTCAGATTTTTCTATAGGAAATAAAGTTAATGCCGATAATCCGTTCCAAGCACCCAAAAACATTATCAATATTACACATTTCCAACACTATAATCCTATTTAGACATTAAATCTTACTTAACCTTAATTTATGCTTCCTCTTGGCAACGCCTGCTTTCAAAATGAAACTGAGGCCATGTCCACACATCCCCGGGTATTTTTAAAAACAGAGATGGTTTTATTTTTTTTATATATATATAATTCTGTGTTAAAAATATCTTTGTGCACATGAAAATGTTAAGGCGTTTAATCGCAACTCTCCAGCCAATCAGGGGTGAGCTTACACAAGCGGAAGGGGCGGATAGCGCTGTCCTCCAGGTGTGTTACGCCTTGCGTGAGCAAGCAGTTCGAAAAAAGATCGAGTCCAGTAAGAAACGCTAACACAGTCACTATTTTACTGTATGTACTGTAAGTCCACCATTGCACAAAATATCCTCTTAAACAAAGCTGACGTCAAATCAAGGAGACTGGCACACAGACAATGACATCATGGCACACAAGGTGACTTTACAACAAGCCAAAATCTCAGTTTCCTCCGTCCACACAACACCACTGAAAAAAAAATAACTTTCCTTGACAAAAACTGCGTCTGCATGTGGATAAAAAGCCAAAACCGCAGAGAACATGGCCTGAAAGTGGCTCCTTTCTTGCTAGCGGCATTGCTAATATATTTGGGACTCATGCTGCTATGTCTTCACTAAAGCTGGCACAAAATCTAAAAAAAAAAAACCCACACTTGCTCGGTTTTTCCACTGATGCAAACAAGTCTTAAGAGTACATGACCGACTCGGTTGCTTGTATGCTGAAACTGCTTTGCATGCCGAGGGAGATTTCATGCAAAATTTTAGTTTCTTAAGGTGAAAATTGACAAGGCGGGGGCGGGGGGACATTCATACAGTATGCCGGTATACCACTGTATACTAATTACTAAATTCACAAAAATAGAAACACAAGATAAGTGAATTGATACGGTGGAGCTGTACATTATCATCATCCTCATATGAAGATATTATTCCAGTTTGCCCATAATGTCTTCAGTTTTTCTCTGTAAATGTTTAACAGTCAAGGTGACTGTGTTTAATAAGCAGCAGCGTTAGTTATGCGACGAATGTGTAACATCTGAACAGAAATCTCTTCTTATTCAATATCTCCACTGCCGTCATTGAAAAGGTCCGTCATCTGTGCACGCTTATTAATTTGCCTAGTAAAGCTCTGACAGCACATCACACCTCGGCTGTAGTGTAGCAGGCAGTGAGATTCAGAACATGTAGACATGCACAGTTACAGGGATAAGGTGCAGCTCACAGTTGCTGAGAAGCGTTACATTTAAATAACACTTTGTATCAAGTGAAGACTTTGGTTCTGTGAATGTCATTACAGTAAGTCACATTACTTGTCAGTACAGTAAGTCCTATATATGAACATTCAAGTTACAAACTTTTCGAAGATACGAACACGTGTTATTGTTTGGCGCTACAACCGCTGGTACTGCTAATTGAGAGAATGGAACAAGGTGAAAAGAGCGAAGACATTGCTAATTTTTTCAACATTAATCATTCAACCATCAGAACGATTCTAAAGAACACTATGCTGTAATGTCCTGTGTACACCCAATTGTGTTAAACAGTAGCTGTTTATTTTTCAAGGCGAGCAAAAAGTCTGATCTTGTTTAGTCCTAGCTCCGATCTTCCCCTGATTTGTTTTTGCTGGTTGTAACTCTGTGTCCTCTGTACCTGCAGTCGACCACCGTGGTTTGACCTCCCGCCTCCTCCGTACCCTCCTGACGGTGAAACAGAGCCACCTGTATACGAAGCGACAGCACGAGCTAGCGAGACTCCCGCAGTCCCGTCCGAGAGAGCACAAGTACACATCATTGACCCCGCAATCAGACGTGAAGCGGCACAGCCTCGAACCCTCAGCTCAGCTTCCAGCTCCACACAGGGCTCTCAGCAGCTATAGCTGGCCACTATGGAGACACTCAGACACTTGTATATAGGACACGGAGACATTTATGAGACGCACTGTGTGGAAGGATTAAAAAGATGGACGAGGCTCGGTTAAAAAGGAAAGGACACTGCCAGACTTTTTGTTCTACTCAGGATGGTTTTCTGAGTACAAAGCGCCATCTTGTGGGGAAAATGTGACATTACAGCATGTGAATGCTGCCCTGAAAAGACACTGTACAGACTGTAATGAGAAACCGACTTCACACCTCTGAGACTCGGCTGCATTAGCGATGCAGACACCAAACGTATAGCACTCAAGCTCTGCAGAACTAAAATCGTTCGAGCTGTTCATTATGTGCAGTTCTTTGACTGTTTCTTTTTCATCCAGTGCTTTATACAATTCTGAAAAAAAACACTATGCAATGTGAATTGTGTAAGATATTGAACTTGATATATTGAAAAGATGTTGGGAAAAAAAAATGGATACAATGTGTAAAGAATCAAGGTCCCCCGTTCTCATCGTTAATGCACTTATTAATTTATCCTGTTGATACCGTGTTGGTTGCCGTGTTCCTTTTAATGATTCATTTTAGTTCACAGTAAACTAGACCGCATCAAGCTGCTTTCACGCAGAGACGCTTCTCCTCACAGTTAAAGCTTTTGGCTTTCTGGATAAACTTCATGCTTCTTCAAGTAAATTGCTCAAAGAGACATTTTCTGTGACAGTTACACTAATAAAGTAGATGAAATAGCTGAAAGAAAATGTAACCATGACGACAGCGATGCTGCCCATGGCGTCCTCTGTGTTTCTGTCTGCACTTTCTGCAATTTCAGCAGTTTGTGTTATTCCTAACAGCACTAGTTCGTGTCATGGGTCCAATAACTGTCGAGAGGTTCTGAAATGAAGTCTGTGAACGTCGATACTGTCGAGTTAAAGTCAAGTGTGGAAGTCAGATGTTTTATTCACCAGCTGCCATTTACAGGCTTCCTTAGAGCAATGATGACTCGAACTTGAGCTTAATTGAAACAATTTCGTTCAGAATATTTAGTGTTATAAACCCCCTTATGCTAAAAACTTTTAAATCTAAACAAAATCTTGCTTAAATTCTTACATGTCCGATTGCCCAAGTTAATTAGTTTATTAGCTGATTTATTAATGATCATTCTAACCAGGAAGGTTTGTGGTTTGTGTTAAAGTCTCTGGTCCTCTTATACACTGACGCCCAAAAAATAAAAAGTCATGCACACTAATATTTTATTCAGTCACCTTCAGTTTTGATTACGCCACACGATGTGGTGGTCAGTTCAGGTGTGAAAACAATTCCTCATGCTCCAAGAACCACATTAAGAATTTGAGTCCTGAAATAATATGATAACCTGGTCATTCAGTTCATTCGAAGTAAAACTCTCCATAGATTCTTCTCAAGAACATCCCCAAGACTTTAAATCATTTCCAGTTCATGTGTGAAAATGATTCCTCATTTTCCCAAAACCACTCTTTCACAATTTGTGTCCTGGGATATGCCTGTGCCATCAGGGGGGGGAAACGCCATAGTTGTGTTAACCTGGTCATTTAGTACATTCAGGTCATCAGCTGACTTCATTTTATTGCCACATAATGTTGCTGAGTCTAGACCTGAGCAACTGAATCAACCCCGGATCATAACACTGCCTTCAGAGGCTTGTACAGTGGCCGCAATGCATGATGGGTGCATCAGTCCAGTGTTTATGATCCCCAGCAAATTGAAGCCTTTGTACTGATTAGTTTCACTAATAAGTGGTTTTCTTACGGCCACACAGCTGTTTAGTCGCAGTCCTGAGAGTTCTCATCACACTGTGTGTGCATCATGCAAACTTCCTCTATTTAACATTGCTATGGTTTCTACTGTTGATTTTTTTTACCATGCAACTTCATCAAGTGTTTACTGTATGATCGCCATTCATGATTTTTTTTTCTTCCAAAAAGTTGAAGGTTCAGCATTATCCTACCAGATATTGATATTTCGAAGGGTTCTTAACGCATTTCAAGTCATTTCAAATCTCCTAAGTTGTATTCTTTGCTTGATGCTGGTCAATAATTTGACCCGTCTCAAATGGCAACGTTTTCTGGCCAGGCAGTGCATTTGCACTCACTATTAAAAAAAAAAAAAAAGAAGAAAAAAAAAAAAAAGACCAGCATCGTTTTGTCCTTACCCGAGTCTGATTTGAAGAAATCCTTGACATATCCTTGACATAGTGGCCTTGTTTCTAACGAGTACAATCATAATCTCTTCCCTTATAATGGTATAATATTCTTACAGTATTTCTAGTGTATTTCTCCCAGGTCTGTCTGAAATGATTTTTTTGTTTGTTTCTGCAGGTCAGCGTTTCCGCTGTTAGGTTAGCCCTGCCTCCTATGAGCCGCGTTTAACCCTCTGCATGCTCTGAGTGAGAGAGATTTGGTGCATGCTGTAATGATTCTGTACTAAATCCCTCAGTGCCTTACAGAGTGTTTAGATGTCTAAAAACTTTAGCTGGTGATTATTTCTAATTGTAGTCGTGTAATTCTGAAGTCACTCATGATTACTTCCTGTGTATCTGACAATCAGTGTGTTCGGTTGAACAGGAAAGAAAGTGTGTCTGTTTTTCATCCATTTGCATTGTTCAAAAGAAAAAGATCAGAAACAAGTTTATTAAACATCATCTGTTTAACACAGATGTCATTTCTATACTGTTTATAGTGGACTGAAATCCGTTAGAGAATAATCGTTTCTAAACATCACATCAAAGTCTATTATATATTCACTGTGTCTATTTCCAGGTATATTACAGACGTGTGTGAAGGGTAGACTTTAAAGACTTGGAAGTTACTTTAGAAGTTGTGTGTATTTAAAATGATAAATATGATAAACTGGAAAACCCGTGTACAAGAAAAGTATTGCTGGTGTCTTCTTGTGGACGCCTCACAACAGGGAGAGCAACAGCTGAGCGTCAGCTCGTGGGGATGAAATGTAAAGTTTGACCAAAGCAGATTTTATATGATGTGGAGTCGAAATGAAAATAAATAATACAGATCATGTTATCAGTCGTTGTCCATTTTCACTACTTGATGCTTGCAGAAATAATTCCACATCTTTTTCTTTTCATATTTATTAGGCTCATAAATAACTATTACTACATTCACCAAATAATATATTACCCCACACTTCATCCAGATAAAAAAAAAAGGACAATTAAAACTTTTCACAGCATTAAAATATCAGGGAATCTTACATCATCATCATCATCATCATCTTAATAATATGTAGCTCTGCTGTCTTCCTAGTTTTAACAAGATTTAAAAACCGGATTTCTGTTTATTACAGACTTCATTATAAAGAATTACATCAGTACATATCACTTGTGGCCTAGTTGCCCCGTTGTGCCTAGTGCATGATGGGAACAGGAATGCTTCTCTGTGGCGAGAACGCACAGTGTGTAAACATTTCACTGCAGTCGGTCCGCTGCGGCGCTGTTCAGTGACGCTCATGCAGCGTGTCAGTAAGTGCTTGTGTACGGAGACGATCGGTACAAAATACTCTGGCACTTCACATGGCGGATCACACGCGGCTCCAAGTGAAGAGCAAAAATAGATAGCTGCGTGAGGGACGAGTTCAGATTACAGCTGGCTTCGGAGGAATAAAGATCACCGCATCAGACTGACACAAAGCTTTAGTTTTGGTCTTTCCCTGCCTCCTCCTTTCTTTATTTACACTTTTCCTCACTTTCTTTTTTTCTTTCTCTCTTCCTTTACTTCATTCCTCTTCACCCATGCGGTTACTCATTTCCAAATCCCCAGCCTAGAAATAATATTGAAATCCAAAGTAAACAGTTTGATTTATTAATAGTACAAAAGCTATTAAACTATAACTGTTTTTAGCAATATTTTTGTTCACTTTTAAGCAATAATAATTTGATTTCAAAGCTGCATCTATCAGTAAGAAACGTTCGGAATCTTCTCTCACACTTATCCCATGCCACAGTGTTAAACAGTTCATGCTGAAGTGCAGCTCGAGCATGTGTCATCACTCTGCTTCAACAGAAGCTAGGCGATTTATTATTATTATTATTATTATTATTATTATTATATTTATATATTTTTGGTTGTAAGGTTTGCTATTTGTAATTTCTAGCACACAAGAATCTAAAGCTGGAGATGAGGATGGGCTTCCCAGTGCCAGCCACTGTGTCACTGCTACTGAGCGTCGCCCTTTATGTAGTTAAACCAGTGCACAAGCTTAATATGCCTGCAGTCAATCGTCCTGCTGTGCAAAAAGCTCAGCTTCATCTTCATCCTGTTGTCCTCCTCACCCTCAGCCTTCAGTGCAGCTCTAGGCTCTCAGTCTCAGGTGAGGAACTGGGTGCTGGTTGCCCAGATCCCTGATCGTGAGTGGGTGGGGTGAGGGGGGGGGATCACCTCGGTGGCGGCCCCTTATAGTGGCCCCTGTGTAAGAGCCGAGCGGGCAATGCTAGACACTTCCTGAAGTGCTCGAGCTCGGCCTGCATCCGCTCCCTGTCGAGTGCCAGCCGCTGCCTCTGCGCCAACAGCTCCTGGGGAACGAAAGAGAAAGTTTCAATATAAAAAGAAAAAAAACCTATACATTCAATTGCACTCTCTGAAGAAAAGCGGTTCCTGCAGTATGTCTTCGAACGGATAGTGTGTAAGTCTTCACCTCATACATAATTCCATTGTGTTGTGTTTTTCCCCCCAGATTAGATACACACTAAACATACAAAAGATGTGCCACTCAGAGTGACGCTCTAGCAACAAGGAAGCATATTTTAAATTTTCCCTACAATATATAACTGCATGGTGATAAATAAAATGTTAATCAAAGACAATTTAGGAATTAGGGAAGAGTAGTGGCTCAGCAGTTACAGTTTCTCAGTCACTTTCTTGAAGCATCCTTAACATTCGTAAGTGTATTTACTACAATTTGTTCGAACAGCCCACACAATGTGTTACCTGCAAACGTTGTTAATATTCCGAAAGTAAATATATACAGTACTGTCAGTACTGTGCAAAAGGCTTGAGCCTCCCCTCATTTCTTCATATTAAACCAAATTCAATTACGCAAATTAAATTAAAGAAATAAGAACAAATGTTTCCTGTGACAGGCTGCAAGATGCCTAAAGATGCAATTTAAAGATTGCTGGTTTATGTAACAACCTCAGCAGCGACCTCATTTCTCAACCACTCAGCATCAGCAGTAAACTAATCACCGGCCTGATCGTCTGTCAACATCATTTCCCCCCTTTTTCTCACTGATCACCCAAACTGGTCAGGGACTGGACTGAAAATGAGAGCCTGAAGGAATATTCCCAAGGCTACATTAAACGATACAAGAAAGTCTTCCAATCTTTGGAAGGAAAATATAATGAAATGAGGTGCGGCAAGTACAGCACTGTACGTCAGTGAACATGGCAGTGGGATCAGAATGACCTTGTGTCAGTGTTGCGAACAAGGTAAAAAAAAATGCTGAGTCATCAGAATAAACAGTGAACTCGTATGATCGTATTTTATGATCAAACCTTTGGCTAAGATTTAATGGCAGTGGAAATGTACAGTACACAGCTTCGCTTTGTCTACACAATGTAGATCCATTTCAGCAGTACAAAGTTACACATTAGTGTATGTGGAAGACTGATTGCAAGAGAATGTACATGATTCACTTTTCATGCTTTCTTACTAATGGTACTATAATTTGCTGACAGACATGGTCACTGTGATACAGACAATAAAAGAACAAGACTGTTTTACACCACAGTATAACACACAGAAAAATACTTATGTAGAAATGTAAACACTGGAAACAAACTTAGGCAGAATTATACATGTAGAGCAGCATGAGGAGTTACAGTGCTGTTATTTTAGAGGACTCGTGATCAATACATTGGTTGATCAAACGTTTCAAACATTCCTCTCCAGTGGTGAAGTCTTTGATGTTTTAAGGGGTGAGGCTTCCACAGAGAAGTGCTGGAATACTTTTTGATCACTATGACATAAGCAGCTGATCATGTATGAAAGAGCAGACAGTTGTACGTAATCAGTCGCATGAATGTATGGAAGCATTTGCGATTTGTTCAAAAGAGTGAGAAATTGCTTTTATGATGTGCACAAGTTGCCAGATGGTGTGAAGCTTGTACAAGTTGTTTTAAGGGATTTCAGCTCTGATCGGAGAAATGAAACAAAGCGACAGAGAAGTAGTGTAAGCCTCTGGAATACTGATCTGAAGATCAGGAGCTCAAGTCCCAGTGCTCCCACTGTTGCTCTCTGCTCCAGGGGAGCTGTAACATGGCTCTGACCCCAGTTTCCTAACAAGCTGGATATGTGAGGAAGAGAAATTCTTTTGAATAAGTGCTGTATGGTTCATGTAACAAATAAGGGCTTCTCTTTTCTGCAAATCGAATCAGTTTTCTATCACAGCACTGTTAAGTTCCTGATTCTGACTGGGAAAGAAGCGTAAAAACCTTCAGGATGGTAACAGTAACTCTGCTTTGTGTCAGGTTGCATCACATCAACCCATCCTTAATTACATTACATTAGTATACATTAACAACACGCCACAAGGGCTTTTTTCTATTTTTCTATTATTATTCTGTAATTATTACCCTATATCACTCTAAAATTTAAAATCAACAACAGAAAACAGAAAGGCCTTTTCCTTAACTCTGTACATTATAAACGTGACTTTGGGCACAAGGCAAGGTACACCCTGGTCAGGGTGCCAATCCATCGCAGGGCACACATACAAATACAGTACGTGTAATGCCAATTAACCCAAACTGCATGTCTTGGAACTGTGAGAGGAAACCGGAGTGTCCACGGGAACCGGCCAAGCACAGGGAGAACAGGCGGCAAACTCCATGCACACAGACCCGAGGCGGGAATCGAACACTCGACCCTGAAGGTGCAAGGCCACAGTGCTGACCACTACACCACCGTGCTTAATTAGGATCTGACTGTAATACAGTAAATTATGAAGCCACATTGTTGTGATCAAAATTCAAATAAGATCAATTAAAAACCTCTTCAGTCCTTTGACTGTGTATTTAGTGTGAATAGATTTTTGGGGAAAAAAAAGACTAACTTCAGGAGCTCTGACCTTAAATGTTACCGCAGTCACAAATCATTAACTTACCCCCATACTGACAGAGAGCTGATCAGCTGTAACACTCAGGTGATAGTGCTGAGCCTCCATTCTCCTACACTCAGTCTGCAGAACCTCACTTTCTATATGCCTCTCTGAGAAAACACACACACACACAAACACATTAGTGTACTGGTGTAAAAGAAGTCAAATGAAATGCATCTGCAGGGATAAGAGCAGAACTTACCATCCATGTACTCCTGATATGCCTCCACTATGGCCTCAATACCCTTCCATTTGGGAATGTACTCCTGTTCCTCTTCTTCATCATCATCATCATCCTCTTCTTCTTCTTCTTCCTCCTCAGTGGTGTCTTCTTCAGCAGATCTCTCATCGCTCAACCCTGGCTCATGGTGGGTTGCAGGGTGGCAGGCATGGCCATTGGTGTGAGAGTAAGGTAGTCGGTTTGGCGCCCCCTGGTGCTCTGAAGGGGTGTAGCGCATGTTGTTAAGCTTGTGGTTCGACTCTGGAGCTCCGGGGATACCTGCTGGTGAAAGAACAAGTAATGCTGGTAAGAACATTGGGGGAATTATGATACTGTTTGTAACCAAAGATATGGAAATCATCTTTAGAAAAAAGCTTAAGATTGGAGAATATATATATAAAAAATATATAGATTTTTTTTTTTTGCAAAGGATAGGCATCCATATAGATCTCATGCTTGCATGCGCACAAACACACACCTCTATTAAAAAAAAACAATATATATGTACACTGTGTGTGTACACATTTTTTTGGTTTGTTTTTTTAAATAGGTGTGTGAACGTGCGAGCATAGGATCTATATGAATAGCAGAGCTATAAATCATAAGTATGCATAAGTATATTGTATAATATAATGTATAAGTATTTTGCCCACTTTTTCCTTTAATATAATAAAATAATATAATAATTCAATTATGTATTATGTTTAAATAATATACTTGTTAACAGACAATGATAAGCAGTCATTTTGTCAAGTGATATTTTTCCCCCCAGATACTAAAGCATCAGCATCGTAGTCTCTTCATTAGCAAAGAGCCAGTTTATTTTTTTTGTGTGACTTCAGTAAATAATTAGCACAAGCTCCGTTTTCCTTTTTACAGTATGATGATAGTGCTACTGGCTCACACCTCTAAAGCTTCATTTAGATCAACACAGCATGATAAAAATAAATAAATAAACCCCTTTCATCCCACACAACAGCTGCCAGCATCACTTCCTCCTCACCTTTGGGTTTGAGCTGGGATTTGTTTGTAGACTGCAGTACAGACTGGTGGAACTGTTGCGCAAACTCCTCAGGATTGAGGCTCTCCCAGGGTCGGGACCTGCTGTGATCACTCATACCGTTGAGCCCATGAGGCCGCTCCTTCAGCTGTGCGAGTGGAGGTCGGGAGCTGTTCTGCTGGCTTGGCGCTCTCCTGATTGGCGGGACTTCGCCTAAACGAGACTGTTCTTGCAACGGGGTAAGTGGAGGCGGCTCTTTAGGGCATAAGACGTCGGAGGGCTGTGAAGGTCTGTGAAGGTCGGGCTGGCTGACAGCGTGATGATGATGATGATGATGATGATGATGATGTTGTCTGGTCGGTCCAGGAGGAGTGGGGGTGCGGGAATGTGTGTGCGGTTCTCTGTTTGTTTGGCAGGGTGTGGATGGTGCTGTAGGATCTGAGTCAGATAAATAAAAACAGAGAATCAGAGACAGTGTCTGGTATAAGTATTCTCCCTCCTTAAAGTTGGAAACTGCAACCTGGATTGTGATTAGATGTCATGATTCTACTCAAAATAAGCCATAATTTCCTAAAGTCAACAGAAACCAGTATATTATTTCTAAATGCAAATTTAAATATGAAAGACGCAATATGTGTGATCCTCCGAAATTAGGTCTGGTGTAACCAATCACATAAACGAATGGAGTTTACCTATGTGAAAATTAAGTGTCACATGCTCTTGATTAAAATATGTTATAAAAAAAAAAAGAATAATCACAATAAATCTATATGCCCACCCGTACCATGAACGGAACCTGCTTCTTGGTAGAACCAAAGCTTATTCAACAGAGTTTTGACCCAAGGAGGTGAGGATTTCTTGCTTTTTTGGGTTTAATTTATATTTTTAATATTACAACAGGTGATGATTAGAAAAATTAATACTTGTGCATGGCGTGAATTGATAGGATGTGAAAGATTTACCAGAGGCAGTAGTGGGAGGGCTAGAGCAGGGTGTACACGTAGCATATCGGAGTGTATCAAGAGTGATGGTTTTCTTTTTGATGGCATCTAGTAGGTTCACTACTTTCTCTTTTTCTGTAGCGGTAAGAACACAAATCAAATGCTTTATTAAAAAACGAATGCAAAAGCAAATAATATTTGTAGAATAGTAAATGTATAATGTCGAGTATCAGTATCCTTAAAGTACAGATAAACATAAGAGATAAAAATGCTCATCACATCGAGGATATAGGTGCGTGCATGTATGAAGCACAGATGCATACACACCTATCCTTTGCTCTTGGCTGACATGGTTGAGGTTGAACATGGTGAGAAAATGCTTCTTGTTCTCTAGTTCAGGTGCCCTGTCCATCTCCTCTGCTGTGTAACGGGTGGACAGGGTGGGTGCGGGCATGGGCGGAGTCTGACGTTTACTCGGGGCAGACACCGGAGACGGGCTGCGCTCCCTCATCATCTTTCTCCTCTTTTTCCTCTTTCTTTCCAACAGCTCATTCCGGTGAGACACTGTGGTCAGTCCAAACACAGCCAAGAAGTCCAGTTTCTGAAGAGAGAAAGAGTATTCAGATATAAGTATTCGGATAAATAGTAGGAGAATGAAGAGAACAAAAGGAGTGTGTATGTGTGTGTGGGGGGGGCTACCTCCGTAGACTGGTCAAATTTAAGAGGAGGCTGTTCAGTTACTCTCTTCAGATGAGCTTTTACTTCTTCTTCATCACTCTCATCATAAGAGTCATCCAGCTCATAGTAATAACCTGAAACACAGACCACAGTGTGAGACAGACATGAGAATGAAATGGAAAAGAATTGTACGTGGTTAAGGATGAGATAATACTTATACTCTGTACCCTTTTCTCTCGCTTCCCTTCGTCTCTTCTCCTCCAGGTCGAGTTTGCTCAGAAGTGTTCTGTGCTGCTGCAGTGCGTGATCATACACCAGCGTTGGTTCTCGTCTGGGACACTGTGGGAAGCCCCTGATTGGAGACCCTGCTCTTTTAGTTCCCCTGAGCTCTCCAAAGGGAGCGGGCACAGGAAAAGATGGCCTCTGCTTATTCAGGACGCTCTGGCTTGGCTTCTCCTGCTCTGTAACCAAGGTGCTGTGCTCCAGGAGCCCTGGGGTCCTTTTAGGAATGTTCCTGTCTGGACACTCGGGTTTAGTCAATGGTGGTCGACTTGGAAGGAAAGGCGGGTCATACGCTCGACGTGCGTTTGAGAGAGAGTTGATGAGGGACACAGGATTCCAGAGAGTGGTGGGGGGGTTAGGAGGGGTGGGTTTGGGGGAGATGAGAGGAGGGGGCGCTCCCAGGTGTTGAGGTAGCTCTCTGTTATTCAAGTCCTGCTGGCGTGAATGCGGCCTGTGTGCAGTGAAACCCAGCAGTCAATATGGACACAAGATGGCGCTATTCTATGACATATTTCTACAGGACAGTCTAGCCTCTCCTTCAAGGACTATCATTTCTTCTAGATTTCTTTTTAAAGCCTAAGGGTACTTCAAAAGGATAAAAGCCCAAATAAGGTTTAGATGGAAAACTTTTTATTTTTTATTTACTTATTTATTAATACTTTTTTTTTTTCATCTAAGTTTAAGGTAATACATGCCATGTATCAAGTACTATTTGGTATGTAAAACAAACATTTTTCCACAAAGCAGTTTTATAGAAAAACAGACGCGGCTTTCAGTTTAGACCCCTAATGAACAAGACAGGGTGACTGTGGCAATGAAACTTTTAGGGAAAGCAGACTCAAAAAAAAATTTCTGCAAGTAGGGATAGTATGGTTATAAATCATTAAATTAGATTACATTTAAAAAATGGGAACAAATGTTTTACTGTGACAGGCTGAAAAGTGCCTAAAGAACCATTTTTTATTAGATATTTATGTAACAACTTCAACAGCAACCTCATTTCCCCTCATGTTTTTATGGTTGAATAATTGACTCAACAATAAAATCTTTCCTCTGAAACTGGTCAGGTACGGGGACTGGACTAAAATGAGTGGCAAAAAAAATTATTCTAGACTCTACATTTAAAAAATACATGAAACTCTGGATCAAAATATGAGAAATGAGGTGTAGCTAAAGACTTGTGCACGGTACTACTGTATGTGTTGTGATTTTGCCTTTTCTTTCCTGACTCTGAATTGAAAGGCATGAAGAAGTAAGATTTCTACACTTCTCAACCCAGAAACAGACAGACACATGCCTACAGCTCCACATGACTACACCTTAAAACATAACCACATAAAGGCATCCATAATGCGATGCGTGAGCGGGTCAGAAGGTATGCACTGCAGCTCTCTCACCTCTGTGTGTCTGTCTGCGGTTCATGTGTCTCCAGCTCTGTGCTGTGTTGTAAAGTCTCAGACGCCGGGCCTTGTCTGTCAGCCATGTCTGCTCTCAGCCTCCTCTGCCGCGCCAGCCATCTCTCCTCCTCTCCCTGGCGCTGGAGCAACACGGCACCCGGTCCTAACCGCTCACCAGGGGTGGGAACCAGGCTGGGCATGGGGAGTGGAGTGTGGCCACCCGGGGAGGGATACAAGCCAGGCTGCAGATGCTTCGGGGTCAGGAGTGCGGCCTCTTTGGTTTTATTCTCTGGGGGGGGAGATAAATTACAAATAAAAAAAACATAATGTAATAGTGCTCCAAGTTCACAGTCTCTACTTGTGGCATAATTGTGAACATATAGTGTGCATGAAAAGGACTAAGAAAAGAACACTTTTTCTTCTTTACTGAACATACTAAAGAATTCTTCAAAGATATAAATGTAATTGAAACCCAAAATCTGTAAATCTTTTTTTTTTTTTTTTGTGAGGTATTAAACTGTGTAAATGTATAACGTACAAAGCAGGACTATACTTTTCTGGACTTTCATCTTAGGGAGCTTTTGTCATTTGTTTTTTTCTAGTGCACAGAAACGTGTTGAAACAATTATCCTTTGTAATCACACCTATGTGTGTGTGTGTGTGTGTGTGTAGTTGGAGACATAGCTGGAAATGCTGGAGCATTTATTGAAGTGCACAGGACTGCACATGCGTACCTGCTCGGTTTGGTGTAAGCTTGGCTCGCTCTTCTATATGCTGCCTGTGAGAGAGTGTGTGAGCGTGCGCGTGTAGCTCCTGGCTCAAGACGTGCTTCTCCATGGCCCGGACCGCGTGGACTTCCCTCTCTTTCGCCCTCTCTTTCTGTCGCTCCAGCTCTCTCTCTCTTTCTCTTTCCTCCTCCCTCTCCCTCTCTCGGGCACGCTCTCGTTCCCGTTCTCGCTCTCTCTCTCGCTCCTTCTCTCTCTCCTTCTCGCGCTCCCGCTCTCTCTCGCGCTGGCGAAGCTTGTCCTCCATCTGCAGCCTGTCAGAGATTCGCACACACAGACACACACACAAGCACACACAAAGGGTGTGAGATGCAACACTCTCCACAGGAACATAAAGCACACACACAGAGGGAGGCAACAGGAACACAAGAAGTGTTGATGCTGTTTACTACTGAGCATGAGGAGGAAAAGTTGAACAGATTACAGGCCACATGGGGTGTGTATGTGTGCAGGGGCGGCAACATGCATGTATATGTGTGTGTGTGTGTGTATGTGTGTGGGGGTGTGGGTAGGAGTCACGGCACATATGTGTTACAGAGAGAACATGGTGACGTATATAAACAGAACTGTAGCATTGCTATCAAGGCCAATTTCATCACTTTCAGCCAATTTAAAATGTATTTGCGATACGATTGCAGAGAAATTCTAAATGATTAGAATGAACTGACGAATATGGAAAGCAAAGCCTGGAAACATTATAAATTGGGTGAATATGTGTGTTTGTGTGTGTGTGTACCTCTCGTTCTGCAGGGCTGTCAGAGACTGATGGCTGAGCTCTGCAGGGTAGCGCACCCCTGGCAGGTGGAGGTGAGCAGTGCTAGGATGCAGGGAGGGCATGGCTCCCCCCGCTGGCAGCTGGTAGTAGGGTGAGCGGAGGGCAGATAAACAGAGGGACTCATCCATTCTGCCCAGCGGCAGGGGGAGAGAGGGGAACAGAACAGCTCATTAGTGGCTCCTGCTGCTGCATCACTATCTCTGTCTCCTCACTTCATTAACCCCAGCTTTCTGCCTCCCCTTTACATACGCACATGCACAAGCGCGCACACACACACTCTTACACACACACACAAAAAAAGTGAGGTCAACACTGAAGGCAATTTCAGCCACCGCTTTACAACCTCCACTGAGAAGCTTGCTGTGTGTGTGTGTGTGTGTGTGTGGGTGTGGGTGAATTTTTTATTTTTAATCTGAGGCATTTAAAAAGAAATCTATAACATTTTGTATAATTTATACACTAATAAAAGTGATCCTGAAGCCTACGCCAGGAACACCGCGCCTGAGGTGGAGATAGACCTTCGAGGGGATACCAGTCCAACACAGGACACCACATACACACACATGAATGTTGCACTGAGAGCTGCACTGCTAATGATAATCCCAAAATAACTCACAGACATAAATCATCATACACTCAGTTATTGATCAGTACAATATCTTGCTAGGAGAGGGTTGCTTCTACCATAAAAGCACACACACACACACACACACACACACACACACACACACACACACCTGTATGAGGATAGGGCAGGGTAGGCCAGATATCCTGAGCGGAAGTACGCGGGGTCCAGCCCTAACGGTAGTGAAGAGAGTCGCAGCTCCTCAGCAGAACCATAGGGACGGAACCCGCTGCGCAGGTATTCCTCTGCCCCCAAAGGCACTGCGCCGACTGGTACAGCGCCCGACGGCAGGACATGAGACATCTGACGTGATAAACTGGCGGAGAGGTGGAGAGAGAGAGAGAGAGAGAGAGAGAGAGAGAATAGGTGATTACATTTAAATTATAACGATACATGTTAGTTTTGTGCTCATAATGCTAAACACTGTTACAGGCGGCTCCATGTGTGTCGGCTCTTACTTAAGGGCTTGTAGACGAGGATCCTGCATTACGGCGCTGGGGCTCAGGCCGAATGGATAAGGCGCCCCCATGAGGTGAGGGGGAATAGAGGTGACACTCTTCTCCTGAGGTGGAGGAGGAAGAGGAGGATGAGGAGGGTCTGAGGGCAGCCGTTCTCGAGTGGACCCTCTTAATGCAGCTTCAGCCTGGAAACACACACCAAAAAAATTTGATTGATGCCATTTTCTTAAATATAATTACCATATTAGGTCAGAACGTTTTGCATTCTAATCCGTTCTTAATTAACACATAGTTAATTATATATACTGTATATACACATACATACATACACACACACACACACACCCTTTGCTGTTGTAAGGTAGCAACAAAGTAAGGCAGAAGTAAAAGGTCCAACAGTCAGCAGAAGAATGCAAATCAGAATGTATTTTGCATGAAGTTTTTAGCATTTAAATGCGATTCAAAGCAGCTCTCTAATGACTCCAGCACTCCTTTTCTGGTTTAGGACAGGGCCACACCACCGAGACCAAGTGCAAGAGGAAGGATATGTGTGTAGGCTTTGTTTAAACCAAAACCTTAAGGCGGACTTTCTCCACTCGTAGGTGTGTGTGTGTGTGTGTGCACTGTGCACCGCTGATTGTTGCGTACATTATGTACATCTGGAGGTTTTAAATCAAGTGTCCACTAGGTGGCAATTCAGAGCAGCACACTT
>JAOVVA010000010.1:9985908-9995279 GCA_028565275.1 Leiocassis micropogon
GTGCTGGTGTACTGAGTATCAGCACGGCTGTGATGCCCCTTTGATACTCGGGCTGTGCCCGTATGCCCATGACCATATCACGACCTTGAATGTGATATACAGTAGTGTAAACATATTAAAAGATACAACACAATTTATTACTTTTTTTTTAATGTTCTTAATGTTGCAGACATCACGTTTCCCAACACACTGCAGTCCAATTAAAAGCCATCCTGATACATAATAAATCACGAATCCCCACAAGCCACCGCACTTAACCCTCATGCGATAAAAACAGACAAGGACTTTGACACATTACAGAACTCACAAAACACAAACTTCCTAACGGTGGTGTGAAGTGGGTTACAGTCGAACTCTGTCGTCAGGAGTCTAGGAATACATGATGCAAATTTAAGACTATAGCTGTTACACTCCAGCATTAAATACCTGAGAGACAGTCTTACTAAAGCTGGCCTTGCGTAGGTTTTATTTCCGAAGCAGTACAGTAACGTGTCATTCTGGTAACACAAGGTTTTGTGGCATTTAGTCACGATCAAAACTGAAACCAACTTGCACAGAACTAGAAATTCTACCCACACTAAAAGCAGCTCCACCTTCGAAAGGGAAAATTATACAGATATGAAATGTATGATACCAATACAAAGGGATTTTGTGTAGAAATTATTACTGATACCCTGACACTTGCTTACAGACATCCATTTTAACGTAACTTTTAGCTTAGTTTTTTTTTTTTTGTCTAATACAAGAAAACATGGTTTGAACACAGCTACTAATCTCATGGTCTTTCCTGATATTTCTGTCTACATTGGAAAATGCTAAACGCATCCAAAATATGCAATAATCTCCTCTGCAAGGTTGATATTGAGATATTGTATCTGCTACTTATGATCTGTAAAGCCTTCATAACACCTCTAATCTGAGATGCTGTTAATTGGTGATTTTTGAGGCTGGTAACTCTAAATGAACTTCTCCTCTGCAGCAGAAGTAAGTTTTGGTCTTCATGAGAGTTTCCAGTTTCATCATGGTGCTTGATGGGTTTTGGAAATGCACTCGACAATAGTGTTCTTGCAAGAACTATTCCAGAACAGTTGAACCTTCATGTCTACAAATAACAAATGACTGTTCTTGCTGTTGTTACTTGCGTTATTTCATAATTTCGAAATCTCCAGTAATGTTCTGGAATGTAGAAAAATTAATCCAAACCTGTGTCCAAACTTTTGACTGGTATGATAAAAATACATAATAAAGGTAGGTTATTAACAATAAACGAACGTGTTTCTACTTATAGCAGTTTCTTGTTTTGTTTTTTTTCAAATGGAACATATTGTGTAGCGTAGAAATGCTTTCCAGAATCGTGATCGAAATATCAGATTATATCTCTGGCACAGAATCTTACATATACCGCAAAAGCAGAGAACGGAAAACAGAGTGAAGAATCTTTAACACTCTGCTCAGCTTTATTCTTGGGTCGTCTTGACTGTAAATCAATTTGGATAAAAGTTCCATATGAATAAATAAAGAACTGAAACTGAAATAGATATGTTAAACAGAAGAAGAAGAAAAAAAAAGTCAATGAAAGCAGCCTGGCAGACGACTAACAGGCAGATAAGAGCAGGTTCTGTCTTAGGAGTCATTAGCTGCCTCTTGAAAGGTTGAGGTTTCTTTATTAAAAAGCTCAATAAACTACAATCACTCTCAAAGATGAGGTTTTGGGAGCAGAGCTACGCTTGTGCAGCAATCACCTCTTAACGCAAGTTTTATTTTCTCTCTCAAGCTTTAAATGAAGTGATTCCTCGAACGACCTACTCAGTTAATCCATCTCTCTTCAGCAGCCCCTTCCTGACCTCCGTCTTTCATCCGCAGCTCGTGTCTGAAGGGGTTCAAAAAAATTCATTTACAGCAGAGTGGTAGGTTGATTACTCTAGTCAAATTCCATGCGAGCACAACCGTGTGACAAACTACCACTAGAAAACAAAACAAAGAGTGCATGCGTGTGTGTGCGTGTGTGTGTGTATGGGTGGGTGGGTGTATCTGTGAGTCTCGTCTTTGGCTGTGGCTAGAACACAATCACACAGACAGATGGGGACCTCAACAATGTGCCAGCGAAATCCGTCAAATCCACATGCAAATATTATTCAAATCTATTCCGTGTGATCTGACCACAGCAACAGACCTTGGAGCGCGATATAAAAGTGTGTGTGTGTGTGTGTGTGTGTGTGTCTATGTAAAACCTGGACAGTCTGTAGCTACCAATCTTTCTCTTTGTCGCCACAACAAATTCTATATGTTACAGCCTTACATTTGTTTACATGTGCAAATCTACCATTACTCTAACGGCTCAATAGTTACTGATATTTACAGAGATTAAGACGTGGTAACAGGAAATTCCTAGCAGGCGTTTACAAGCAGCAGGCCGAGTGTACACACTTGTACGCAACTGCATGTCCAGCTAAGCGCGTGTTCATTTCCGTCCACATCACACTGCACAAACTAGGTTGCTGCTAAGATGTTAATCAACTGACTGATTTATTTGTAGATACTTTACACGTTTATTATTGACACGTTAAAGCAATTAAACAATGACAATTCCCAGACAGAAACACACTACAAAATAAGAAAATGACCTACAGTACATATTAAAAGAAAATATTTAAAAGTGACATACGGCACATCCTAGCCGACACTCGTAAGAAAGAAAGTGAATAGCACATTTGATATTTTAGTGCATTATTTAACCTAGTTCGATTCCATCCAGGAATAAAATTTCACTCAGATCCAGCCAGAGTGTTATACATAGATCGAAAGATCAATAGATAGAGTACTTTATTAATCCCAAAGGGAAACTGTATCATTGTTTTAGCAGCATTTAAGTAAAACCGCTGTAGAAAAAGTAAAAAAAAACAAAAACAAAGGGCAGTTTTCCGGCGTATCCTCGTAGCAAGGGTAAAAAATAAGTGCTACGGTCACACTGTAGTTGCTGCGACTCTAGAGATTTGGTTAAAGTATTTGCAAGACTACAACGAGGATATACAAATCTGCCTGAAGTACTAGCAGACCTAGCTACAGTTTTTGCAGGAAGAAGAAAGATGCACTGATTAGATCTCGGTACACACATAAAGACGCGATACATCCTGGTCTTAAGGCTTTACGTGGCTCAGCTTACAGTAAATGTGGAACTGCCCTGTTGGTTAACACACTGATAGTTTCACAGAGACTGAAGTGCTAGAAAAGAAATGAGCACAAACATTCACACAGGACTGCTCAGCTGCCATACAACACGATTTGATCATTCTGAACCGAACAGGCCAAGGGATGCGTGATGGATAGATGAGAAAGAGTGACAGTACAGTGATTCGAAGTCAAATATTATGAATGTGTAAAAGTCTGTAAATGTGTAAAGACTCAAGTTAGAGTCAGCCCATATGTATGGAGTGATTAAAAAAAAAAAAAAAAAAAAAACAATACAAAGGAGGACAGTCGAGAGGACACACCCACCTCTGGGTTCCTCCGCCTGCTTGGCCAGTTTGCGGAGAGCAGCGGCAAATCCGGAGTGAGAGGACTGGGAAGCGGTGTTCCCATTGGCCAGGACCGTGCCGCTGATGGGGGAGGGGGCGAGAGGGCTGACGGTCGCCGTGGTGCGTGTTGCCGTGGAGATCATTCCTAACGATGGCGACTTTGGCTCATGGCTCATGCCTGAAGAAGAGAGAGAGAAGAGAGAGAGGGGGAGGGGTCAGAGTGAGAGAGAGAGAGAGAGATTTAAATGTGATCATTTACATTTGAATTTGCATTCCAGTCACCGTAAGCAAAAAAGCTGAACTAATCCTGAAATTTCAATGCATGTGTGCATGTGTACCAAAGACAAATGACACCGTCACACAGGGCCGTGAACTCTTACCTGTTTGCTTTCTCTAGAGCGCATCCACACACACTGACTCACACACACATGAGTGACGAATTAAAGGCAAAACTGATGCCTCTGTTATACAACAAGGATGTTTTCCTGACCTGGATTGGGTCGCTAGCAATTAATGAAAGGTTTATGATGTTCTTCTTATGCTTTTTTTTTCTCATTTCACTTCATACATGAGTGTACCTTTACACAAGCTTTTCTCCACCACCACAAATGACAGTAAAATCTTCGCAAACATCCTTATAATCCTATGTGAATTAAGCTGTCTTTTGTTCTCTGATCATTTCTTCTTACACAAGAGTATTTCTGTGGAGAATGCTTTACCTGACATCTATCTACCCAAGTTAATGCGGAGATAATAGACCAGACTCTTTACCAGAAATAATCATTCAGGAAGTGGATTAAACTACACCTCCTGAGCAAATCAATACCATACTTCAGCAACGTCAATAAACCTACCGGGAAAGCTTCATGAATATGGGGAGCGCATGCCGCCTCACAACATGACAATATAATGGATGAGTGTGTGAACTTCATTTCTATTTACACGCATTTGTTTGGCAGGTACTTCAATCAAAAGCGACTTATACAAGGTGACACAGAATAACGGGAATTTTTGAAATGCGTATTGGTAGCCATTAGCAGGTGGTAGCACTGCGGGTTAGTGACATTCAGCAAGTAAACACTCCGCCATTTTAGTAATCATGGATCAGTGGAACGGGCAACAGCGTGCGTTGGCCATAAAAATGTTTTATAAAATATTGTGAAAAAGTTCCTGGTTTTTTTGTCACCTTGTACCATTCCGTTCCTTTTTATAAGGGAACATTTTTTTAATTTAAGCTTCATTATTAAGGATAAGCCACATAAACGGTTAAATTCCAAAATGTTTCTTAGGCGGAACCCTCAATTAGCGCTGTGTGTAGAGTTTTTCCATCACTACAGTGAAACCTTTTTGCAGGTTACAAACTCATGATCATCTAATGAACCTTGACTTTTTGTCATCAAATGAATGGACATGTCTCTGAAATTCATCATACCATTAATTTACACCTGCGACGTTTTATTACCCAGTTTGGTCGTAAAATCTCGCACCCTAGCAGGAGCACTGCCTGAAGCTTCGAGGCGCTAATTTGCACCTGGTTTAGCGAGGCGGATATTATCGCACCCAAAACTGACTGCTACTAATTTCCCAAAGTACATCAAAGAGAATGTGTAATCACCTGCACTTCCTCGCCTTTTTTTTTTTTTTTTTTTTTGTGTGTGCAGACGTCCCATTTTTTTTTTTTGGTGCATATTCATAAAGATGGAAACGGCGCTTAAATTGCGTATTCAGACTTGTACGTCTTACCCTCAAAGTTTTCCCACAGAATGCAGCGTAATTGTGTCTGAAACAGCCACAAAACACTTGAGACATCTGGCTCTCAGTTTCTGGCTCGCAGGATAGTGAGTGATGACCATTAGATAATTACACAGTGCTGAAGTAGCCTGAGATCCGAGTGAGGAATGAGAAACAAATGTCTCCGCCAGTAATTACACCTGTCTCAAATCACAGCTCTCACAGTGAGATAATAGCTGGACAAGGAAGTACATAGAAAAGGAACAGAGGAACGGTTTCAAAGAGATTCCCAGGCTGTGTTTTTTTTTTTTTTTTTTTTTGCCGTTCAGGTGTCCTTTTATAATATTCTCTCTTTATCTTCGTACTTTTAGTCGGCTGCATAACGATGGTGTTTGATCGCCTTAAATGTCAACTCTCTTGAATATGGAATTGAAGAATAGAAAGTCGTCCATGTCTTTAATTAGTGCAGTCAATTGAGTAAAAGTTTTAGTTAATTTAGTTAATCAAAGTCAGAAACACAATTTTAATTCACAATTTTAAAATACTCAGATTTACTTGTATTATAAATGTGCAATGTGGGAATAAAGAAATGCATTTGGCAGCTGGTTTGAAGAAACCGGTTATGCAGTTTTATAATATTCCAGACGTTAACATTTGACAGATGTTAAATTAAAATCCCTCGAATGATAAACTCCTTGCAGCAGCACTTAAATTGGTGAACATGTCCAATATCTCCTTTTCCACTTGGCTATTGACTAGCACATGCTTGGGCCAAATGTCTTTCTTCAGTGTTTTTCACGCGTCCAGAATGAATGAATGCATCATTCGCCATTCGTCATCAATTACACTATACTGTATGTATAGTTACACTAAGGTAGTCCTGGTTACTTACTGAAGTCCAGTGGGACTCCAGTAACTGTAGTATCCAAACTTCCATCTACATGTAGGTGCTTTTTATGATAAAACTTGCCGTTCAGCACACATGGTGATGTTTCCACCGTCACGTTATTATCCGCGTTAAACGAGACATTAGGTCACACAGCCAGGTGACCACGCTATGATTATGGGAAGCCATTATGGTCAAACTAGGGCATATGATTAATATTAATTTGCAATAAATAATAATGACGCTGTAAAATTTCTAGATGAATCACGTGTTAACATGTTAATATTGACGGCCCTACTTTTTATATGACGCCAAGTTCCGACCAAGTAATTTGATTGGATAAGAGCCATCCCTTGAGTGCTAATATAGAGTATAACAGCACCGTGATGTTTAACTACTGTATATGCATCACACTGGTCCAAACTGTTAAATTCTATTTTCCTAGTAGGTGATTTTAATTAGCCGTGTTAATACAATTTTGAAGACAATGGTCCTTTTGTGTATGTTTATATTCCTGTTCATCCAAGTCTGGTCATGGTGCACACATACACCGCTCTTTTTTTTTTTTTTTGGATCATTTCAGCTGGAGAATGTGGTGTAGTAACTGCTGAAAGAGCTAAGCAGAGACATTATGAGCTTATACACGGCTGCGGTCATGTTAACTACAGCGTGGGGCAGGAATAACAAATATCAGCTCACGATATTGACAACAGTATGACCTAAATAAATGTGTACATTATTAATAGTTTCAGAATTTCCTTTTGTAAAGCGGCTCTAGTGTCAATTATTAACTCATCCATGACTAACATTAGTGTTAATGTAAGATTTGATTATTTAATCATAAATGGTGTTTGTGGAACTGTTGTATAAAAGCAATATCACACTCGAGGTTTTGCTGTTGTACTGAATATCAGCATGTGTTTTCACTTTGGTTACCCATTTCGTACACGACCCTGAATACCATTTGATTAATACTCATAGTGACACCAATGAAGCAGCATCAAATTCTTCATCCCTACATGCAAAGACCATTTAAGGCATTTAAGTCCTTTAGAATCCTGTCCAGCTTTGTCACCTCCTCATCTGTAGACTCCCCTTAAACAGGAAAGGTGTAAGTGCATCAACCTTGACGTCTAAACCACTCTCGGCGCCATTGTGCCTGTTGTGATCGCGAAGTCTTTTTCGCCATTACTTCATTGTGTTGTCTCCACCACTGTTACATTCTCATTGATTGATTGACTTGGAACATTGTTGGAAAATGGCGAGTACATAACGGAGCTAAGCTGTTATTTCTTATATTTTACATCGTTTCACATTGTGACATCTTCATGGTTCGCAACAACTAACTTCTTACAGAATGAACAAAAATGCAGCACTTCATTTAAATGCCTTTCTTCTAGGATCTTTCTTCAAGGAGGCCGCTGCAGGTGGTTTCATGTGTTTATGACCTATCTTGTACATCAGTGTTGAATCTAGCACACCTGCAATCAGCGTCCTATTGGGGTTGCTGAATTATTTTAATCGACTGACGGCTTTGACTGTCACACAGCATGCAGGGAAGCTGCGTAATTACGCTATTAATACATGTGAAGTGATAATTATTATAAAGTTATAAACTGGAGTAAAATGTGTTTAATCATTTCATATTTGATTATTTAAAGCAAAACTTGTGGTGATTTTTGTTCTGGTGAACAAAGCTCTAAAACCGATCGACATTTACAGAAAAGTTCAAACAGTACAGTGACTCTAAACTGCAGTATAGGCAAATGGAACACCTCATCCTTGAAAATCAGTGGATAACTTGTTCCCAACTGGCAGGAAGGACACATCTGTATGTGGGAACTGTACACACAGTCATTCACAGACACCTCTTGCACATTACAGGAACTCGGCTGGGAGGTATTTAATGTTAAACTGGACTGATAACGCAGACGCACACATATCAGAACCTGACTTAATTCTGCTTCCACTTTGCTCAGGCAAGAAGGTTGGCTTCCATTTTACCCCCCGTTGATGTGATAGTAGTCTCCACCCCGAAAACCCTGAACTAATGCCAAAACTGCAAATCCGCTAGAGCCAAAGTACACAAGTGCATTAGTATCAACCCCTAGGGGAAAAGCATGTACTGAAGTGAGCTTATATAAAGTGTGTATTTGTGTAATTATACCCATGAGATCTTAGAACCATAATAATTACAACAAATATTTCAAATAGTTCTTATTGATGATCCATGTTTTTATTTTATGGAAATGAAAGTTAAGTGGTGTTTTTTATGTTTTAATGCTGCTTGCGGTAGTTTGATTAAATTAGTTTTACGCCGGATGCCCTTCCTTCCACATCCCTTCATTTTTTCCGAGCTTCGGACTGGCACTGCATACAGTGACTGAAGTACATTGAAAAAAACAGAAGGTAGCAAAATATGATGAAATCAGGGGTGGCTCAAGACTTTTGCCCAGTAGATGGATGGATGGATGGATGGATGGATGGATGGACTCATTCATTGCTGATCTCTAATGAAAGAGTTCTTTGTTTATGCCCATTCACCTAAAGGTTCAGTGTTCTTGCATTTTAAGATGCTTTTATGCTCATCATGATTGTAAAGGGTAATTATTTGAATTTGACTCTGGTCTTCCTGTCTATCTCAGCCAGTCCGGTCTCATCTGACGTCTCTCTCATCACCAAGGCATTCCCCCTGACTGTTTTATAGGATAGTTTTGTTTTATTTTCTCTGACCATTTGGTCTAAATGCTTGTAATGTGGGGAAAATCTCAGGAAATCTCAGTTTCTGAAACGCTCTAACCTGCTAGTCAGGCGGATCTGGTGTTTTTTTTATTATTATTTTTTGAAAGACCAAACTGCCTACAGTGAGAACAGGACACGTTACCCTTTTTTTTTTTTTTTTTTCTTGCCATCTCTTGTCCCAGACCTTGTACACGGATTGAAGCCGATAGCTGTCTGCTGTCATTATGTTTAATAAACTGGCACTTTATCCTGCCTTTATTCTGATTCATTGCAGTGGAATCATTGCTGAAAAAGTCACAGCTTGTTTCAGAACAAATCAAATTTGTTCATTTTTATTTACTCATTTTTCTCCCCCCCCCCTCCCTCAAGTCGCCCTTTTGTCTTTTCATTGTTCTGCTGATTCAAACACATTATGTATGATTGTGTGTGTGTGTGTGTGTGTGTGTGTGTTTGTGTGTGTGTGTGTGTGTGTGTGTGCTAGAGAGTGTTGAGTAGTG
>JAOVVA010000010.1:9995379-10005583 GCA_028565275.1 Leiocassis micropogon
CCCCCAACACTCCTCCATGTCCACTGTACACATTTTTATTTTTATTTTATTTTTTGCGTAGGTTTGCGTACTTTCACTCTCCAATACAGCAGGTGGCAGTATCCATGTGGTTGGTTTTTGAGCCACCATTAAACACAAAGAGAAGAAGAGAACACAGACGTCAACCTTTGTGCTTTGCCTAATAGTATTGTTATTTCAAAAAAAGAAACTGTCTAAACAGTGTTCTCAAGTATGATTGGCTTCCATATCTGATTCAATCCATGCCCGAGTTGGCTGTATCATTTTTGAGACCACCTTTTCCATTGGCCACGTGCACAGTTCCTGAGTCTGGAACAACTGTGTTCTCACTGAGCAAAGTGAACCAGACTTTGGGTTCAAGTGTTCTCAGAAACGATTCCGGTGTCCATAATATGAAAACGAACCAAATCAAATGGACTTCTGGATTTCCAAAACTGTTTATCAGAACTATAAAAAAAAAAAAAAACTAATACATTCATCTGTTAATACATTTTTACCTTTGTTTTCCATCTTGTAGCAGTTTTTTCATGTACACACTAAATAATATCTCATTGCAACCGTTATTCATTGTGCTAAAATGTTCTTTAAATGCGGCATTGCTGTCGTCCAGGCGCTCACAGCATACAAATTGTGATGTACCGTGTACGGGTTCGCCGTATCTTCCACCCTGAGTCAATGGTCACTTACTCACATTCATCATAAGCTCTGTGACAGTGCACTCTGCTCCTGTCTGCCCTCATGCTGAACTGCAGGGAACAATTATTAATGACACTAGCCACATCAGGGGCTCTAGTTAGCATAAATATGTCCCCTGTCTTCCTTAAAAGGAAAGTTCACTCCAGGTAGAGTCGACAGCATGCATGATGCATGTACTGTAAAGGCGACACACACACACATGGACTATCTGAAATGATCTGCTCAGATTCACTACACACAGGTCATACAGGTGGAACTGCACAGTACGAACACTGCTCAGGAGAACACATCACATTATACATGTCATGGATTCATTATAGAGACAACAATATACATTCATACACACAATAAATGCTTAATAATCAAATATATCTATTATATTAAAAAACTCCAGACCTACCTAATGACCTCGAGTCATCTGCACACAGAACACTGGCCTGTATATTCTTTATTCTATTATTAAAAGCAAACCACCACACTCAAGCCTGCTTACTTGATCTCCTCTCTCATCCCAGCAGCACAGCACATCACACTCGTTTACTCCCTGCAGCCAAACACACACACACACACACACACACTCCTTCTGTCTCGCTCTGTCTCTCAATCTAACAGCTGCTGTGAAGTCACATGGCCTGCCTTCTATTTACTTCCTCTTGTTCTTTCCCCCCCCACACTCTAGTAACTGCTATACAGTCGAAAGCCACGCCCTCTTGTCTCCTCCTTATGGCCACATGCCACACCTTTAGAGTCTTCCTTATTACGACAGACAACAGCCTCTTTCTCACCCTGCTCTATTATTACAGGCCACACACTTCTCCCTGTCTCCACGCTATTTACGCTGGACTACACCCGCCATGATCAGGCCGTCCTTTATGACCCCCCCCCTACAGCTCTTGGCCACACCCTCCCATGGGGCACTAACCTGTCTCCCCCCCTTGTGTTTTGGGTCACACCTTTGTCTCTGGCTCCTCCCTTGTTCATGTGAGCACCTTTCCAGGCGTTCTATGATCAAAAATGGCTTCCTGACCCCTTCAAACAAGTTGTATGAAAAGAGAGAGTGCAAGAAAGAAACAAATACAGAGGAACGAGCAGCGGAGGCGTGTGGGGTTGTAGTTGAATGATGTAAGTTACGAGCAACAGTAAGAAAAAGCATTTCTCAACCATGCAATTACATCACGTCACTTTTAGACAAGCTACTGCCTACACTAATCACCTTCTTTTTACTGCCTTTATTTATAAATATGAAGTCATACAGCCTTCCTACAAGTGTGTGTGTGTGTGTGTGTGTGCTCGGTCTGCTGTCTTACAGATTAGTCACCTTAGATTACAGACATGCACAAAGAAGAGCAGTATCTCTTATTTTAGTAGCTCTAAAATCAGGTTTATGACTTTAGGCACACAGGAATGTGCGAAGTTAAAGCAGATTTGCGAAGGACGATTTTTGCCCCCATTTCGTTGCCGCACTGAAAAACTGCACTTTTGTTAAAAGAGTGCGTTCACTGTCGGGTAAGATCGGTGGTCCTAAAATGAACAGTCTGAAACGTCACTCAAAGTTCTGGCGGAAAGTTCCAACTAAAATCTCCATGTTTGACCGTTGCAACGACGCTCGTCCGGAGCACATCAGGAGCAGGAGACAAAACATGCAAACAGCCAGGAAAGAAACTTTCTTATTATCTTTGGCTCACTCTGAAAAATGCTTCTGTTTACGTGACCCCATTTTCCGCACGAGCCTGGACCGCTAACGATCGATGCCGTATAATGGAGGACGCAGTAATTTTCCTTAATTGCAGGTCTATCTTTAAAGACCTTGCGTTGTATAATCTGACATGGAGAACGCATTATCACTGGATCTGTTCTAGAATTTAAGCAAGATTTTATTGGGATCATTTCATACAGTATGACAGGTAATAATCTTAAAAGGTTACTGTAAATGATACAGAGAGAGAGAGAGAGAACATCTGAGTGCATGCAAAAAAATATATATATATCCCAGATTTAATAGATAGTTAGGAATGTGAACTAAACACCTCGCCGTCTCTTTCTTACACCCACACCCACACGAGATGTCGATGCTGATGAGTGATGGACAACTTTCAGACAACTTTAATCTCTGATCTTGATGCACTGGTGCCTGAGACCTGTTCTGATGCTATCTCTTTGCTATGAACACAAGCGGAGCATTAACAGCATATACAATCACATACAAACACACTCTACAGGGATGGAATGATTTTTCTGTTCCAATAACGCTGCTGACTGTAAGCAACCACGAAATGTGTGTTTGCACAATGATTTTGAAATAAAACACATTCTGCACGTGAACAATCAGGTGAGCTGTGAACTTTAATTCTGAGATAGGTCTATCTATTCATGGGCGAGTTGTTTTTATGTATAAAATCTATACAACATTTCAGAAACATAAAAGCAATCCTGATTCTTTTAAAGTTGTTTTTTTTGATGAACTACGATCTCTGCAGACTGTTTAGACACGTTTAAGGAAAGGTTTTTGAGGTTTACGAATGTGAAGATCATGCTTGAGTATTCTTCTCCTTAACACTAAGTCCCCTTCCTCAATCATTGTCCCAATCTGTTCATCAGTTTTTTTCATGACTTAAAGTTAATAATGAAACCGCCGATTTTGACACACTTCACATCTTCAGCCGTCTTCAGTTGATTTAATCAGTTTTGGGCTTCGTAGTTTCCTCCCGTTTCAATGCCATCGACATGCTCTTAATCATCGTGCTGTGAGACAAAAGATGTAAAGGCCATGTTTAGAATGAACTCGGCTTTATCTCTGTTTTTTTATTCGCATGAACTAATGATGCGGTGACGCACAGCTGTTCGAGTGACGACTGAGCAACCAAATGACCAATTATTTTTATTACCTTATAATGGAGTTTAAGGAAATTAGCTGTAGCTTCTATAAGGGCTACATACAAAAGCATCCCATGTTCTGGTGTTAGTCACTTGCTAAACTACCCTTGAGGTGTTTGACGCCTCGCAGAAAGTTTTGGTTGGAAAAAGGTTGTAGCGACATAAGTTTTGCAATGTTATGGACAGCTGTTGTATCCTCTCCAATCCAACTGCCGACTGGATTTCTAAATCCTTCTAGAAATTTAAGGGACCATGGATGTAGTCGGACAATGTGCGAATGGATGTTGATTGGCAAAAATGCTCCAAATACAGGTTAAAATTTGATGTTGTGCAGCATTGCGTTTGGGTCGTTCATTAAATGGTATCTTAACGTCATTTTGTCAGTCATGTTAACTTTCAAAAACAATGCAGTCACAACATTCTCCTGATGGTCGACCTCATTGCAACGTTATTACAACTATATTACAACTATATTACAACGTCCATCCAGCCGTAGGGTTCATACTGGCTGGTCCCTAAAGAAAAGAAAATAGTCCAGATGAACATAAAAGCTTATAGCATTAATTAAAGTAGTTAATTATTTCCAACAGGCATTCTCAGAATCATGTTTTCTTCTTACATTGCTCGCTACATACAATAGGTTCAACAATGCCATTATACTCTATGTAGTGAGCACTTACAGCAGGGTTCTTCAACTCCAGTCCTGGTGGGCCAGTGGCCAGCAATATCGTCCAGCAATATCTGTAATTCACCAACACCTAAACACACACTGAACCTGGTGACTAACATTAGTTTGAGCAGAAGAATCACCAAACTATACTGCATATTGGCCCTCCATGACTGGAGTTGAAGATCCCTGATATACGGTACAAGATGTCACGTTACACGATCATGAGAGGAAATCTAGCTAAACATCATTCCCTTATACATGAAGCGGTGCATCCGCACCCCTGGCTCCCCTGATCTATCCAGTCCAAATGACCTATGGGTAATATAGCATAGCCAAATCCACTTAGCTGCATTTTTATAAAAGTGGGAAGAAAACTGGAGCACATGGAGAAAGTCCATTTAGACACAGTGAGAATACGGATCAAACTAGGGACCGCGGAGCTGTGAAGCGGCAACGTCTAGCAGGATATTAACAGCGAAACCATCGTCGTGGGTGCATTTCTGATTAAAAGTTATGGCAGTGCCTCCTAATGATTATCCTTGATTAGTTTGCTTGGTTCATTACGTAACATAACATTTGTATGCATTCAAATGCTAATCTTTTAAGTACTTGACATTTCAAATTCAATTTTAAAAAGAATCTGGCACTAATCCGTGTAGTCAAAGTTTGTTTTTTTATACTGTAACCTCATTATTGCTGTTCTAAGCTTATTGTAATGGAATATGGCATCAAAACAAAAATGCCATCATGTAAATTTCTCTCTAACTGAAATCTGGAAGTAGTAACTCATTCCTAATTTACCTGTGAGGAAACATCATGGCACAGCTCATTAAAAACAAGTCAAGATGATCAAATGACAAGCTTTAATGAATAGAGATGGCAGTATATCTGGCAGAGTGATCCCGCTGACTGGCTACAGCACTCGGGTGTTTAGAAGCGGCAGTGGATGGCTCAGTAGCTTCTTCCGCCGTTTCCTCGAGCTCCCAAAGGCCTGTTCATTAGACAGCGCAGGCCATGCAAATCCACCCTGCCCTACCCGACATGACCAGCTTATGGAAATTTAACAGCAGAGCAACGGGGGGAAAAGGATGATGGATGGTATGTCAGGTTGTTTTGTAGAGTGCACCGGCAGACACACACATATAGAAACATGCTTGCAGGAACACACAGGCTCACACGTCCCTAATGGCACTACAACAGCAGTGATGCGTGGGTGACCACAGGGACCCGGGGTGCCCTTGGTGTTCATTAAGACCAGAGAATGCCTCAAACACACCTGCCCTCTGCTCATTAACCTCAGTGTGTGTGAGATTGTGTGTGTATACATACTGTATGTGTGTGTGTCTAAATAACAAAAAGGGAAAAAAAAAAAAAAAACAGTGTGGGTGATGAAGACCGAGAGCTGAACATGTGTGTGTGAGGGGGAGAGGTATCATGTCTATCAAAGAACCTGTGTGTAGGAGAGAGGATGCAGGTGACGGATGGACGGGAATGTACCGAGTACTGAATATTCTAAAAGCCGATACGGCACTGACAGATTTATACCAGCACAGCCACAAGACAAGGAAGGAATCAAGTTAAAGCAGATGAATAAAGAAAGTCTTGACCCTGAAGCTCTTTTACCTGCATGACTGCTGTAAATCTCCTTTCTGTAGCTCGTGGACAAAAGCATGCTGTATCCAAAGATCAATGCTGTATTCATTCAACATGGTGCGATTCAGGAAGTCATAACCTCCCTGGCTATATTGTCTTCTCTGTCAAAAAGCCGCCACTGAACAACAACAAGAACGACATTTTCATTGAAAGAAAAGAGCAAACAGAGGGAAAGAATTTCGATTTCTGAATCTCTGAGTGTTACTCTGAGTGTTACCCCCTGATGCTTCTGCCAAAACGTCCAGTGAATATCCTCTCAAATCAACAATCACACAGTTTTAATGTGTTCGAGTGGAAAATCCAGCCTACAAACCTCTGCTTGTTACTATAGCAGTGATCCTACATTGAACTTCTATCAGAGCTGCTGTTATAGTCAATTAATTAACACTAGAACTGTGCGATTTAAATGTTTATTCAATTTGTTCCGATTAATTGAAACTTTGGGTAAATTTTTGATTCAATTCAGTTTGATTAATTTTCATTCATCTTCTATGCTGCTTTATCCTGTGTAGGGTCGCAGGGGTCCTGAAGCCTATGGCAGGCGACCTCGGGCACGAGGCAGGGTGCACCCTGGACAGGATGCCAATTCATTGTAGGGCACAAACGCACACACAGACTCACACACTCAACCACATACTATGGGCAATTTAGGAACGCTACTTAGCCTAATCTGCATGTCTTTGCACTCGGAAAGGAAACATAGTACCCAAGCGCGGGAAGAACATGAGGCAGCACTCAAACCCCTAATCAATTCAGGTTTGTAAAATTATTTAAGCAAACCAACTAATATTAAATCATCTAAAATTGACTAAATCTTAAAAAAAAAAAATAATTAAGTACCACAGCTTTTGCAGAAAACAGAAAGAAATTGCTCCTATCCTTTGCAAATACTCGCATTTTGTGGGAGTATTGTTTCTTCTTCTTTTGAATTTATGTACAGTTGGTGCAATACCGCCACTTGCTGGACTGGAGTGTAAAGCAGAAGACAGTTTTCCAATTTTCTACTGCTACCTAAGACTCCGGGCTCTAATCAACACCATCTGCCCAATCAGATTTATGCTTTAAGCAGCACTGTGGTACGAGCATGCAGGTGACGGTGGTACAGCTCTGCAGTAGGTCTCGCTAGTGAATACACCCCGCTGACACAGCTGACTGGCTAATAAATTTGGGCATTTTAATAGCCACACTGATTGGTAAAGCCTTGGGCTGAACTGGAACCAAGAAGTGATGACTGTGTCGTTGTGTCTGTGCTTCACTCCCAGTGGAGAGCACAGGGCTTCGACTAAGGAGCACATTCCTCCTGAAAAATCGGCAGAAACCACAGCAGCACTAGTCAAGTAGTAGTAGTTATTGCTACTCTCAGTTCTTTACTCTACAAAATGTTGTTATGTATGTAAACTATTTTAGCCATTGCCTAAAATTCATATCGAGCACGACATTCACCTAGCACAAACGACACCACATTTCACTTCAAATATGACAAGAACGAGTAGGACAGCGAATCCATTGGAATATTTGTGTTTCTTCTGGTTTCCTGTATGATCAGTCTGCTCTGTTAGTATAGCCTGCAACGATATACAATACAGTAGATTATTATGATGATTTATGCTTATTACACAAAGGGGAGAAAAACACAGCAGGATATATGGAATTGCATTTTGGTGGATGCGTGTTTGGTGTGGAAACGCTAATATATCTGTTCTATCAAAAAGCATCTTTAAACGCACAAATCTCCTCTCAAGATTCCAAAGTATGAACATAATAAGCAGGGATGCGGTCGGTAAAAATAACCCCGGCTCTTATTATTCTGTTGAAAAATAATAACTGTAATTATTATGAGTGATAAGACGATCGCCGTATGTGATTAAAAGCCGTGGTCTTGCGGACACTGAAAAGCCACTGCGCGATCCGAAGGAACAATAATGATTTTTCAGCCTTGTCAGCACACAGTGAGAACATCTCTGTGATTTAAAATCATTGACTGCGCACACTACCACCGATCTAAACGCCTGAATTATGGCCTTTTGTGATCAACTAATTGCCAAGGCCAGCGCTTTGATTTAGCTTAGGATGTGATTAATTGTAAAGCCCTACAAATGAGATGTGCATCAACAAACAGGCCGGCGATTAGCCTTTGTAGTACAGAGAAACAGAAAGCGATACATTAAGGAAGCAGTGAAGCGTGGGAGCTGGATGAAAGCGAGAAGAGTATAGACATATAAAGTAGGGCTAACCTCACCGCTCTCCACTAGCGCCATACAGGGAGCGTGAGTGAACGCATCGCTTTCATCAGATCCACTCTTTCTTCTCAGCCTTTGTCTCTTCCCGTCCTCCTCTCATCATCCCTCGCTTCTGTTTTGTGAAAGCGAAGGCTTCTAATGACTGATGCGCTCAAAGATTAGACGACACGGACGTGCCCTGCTTTGTGTTCAACAGGCTCAGCTGTAATTATCCAGGGTGATGTACAGCTGCAGGATCACGTGAAATCGCTTTTTTTTTTTAAATGTCCAAATATATTTTATTAGAAGTCGTGTGCTCAGTGCGTGTGTGTACATGTATGTCCTAGACCTGCTCCGTGTCTGCTCCCATTAGGGAAATGTGTGGCCCCGGACAGCTGTTGCACCGCTGTAGAGACTCCCAGAGGCCTCTGGGAAAGACGGCGTGTTGGGAACCACACCAGACCTCCAGACTCCCACATGGCCACTAGTCTACTTCAGGTCTCCTCCTGCTGCTGTTCTGGGAGTCAGGGAGCAACACACAGGCCCTGTAGTCACACACAGACATGTACGGCCTCTCTCTCACACACACATACACACTGAATGTAATACAGTGCACGCTTCCTTTGTGTGCTTATCACGTCAGTGCCATCTGGACCATGCGTCAAGAAAAATGGACTGTCCCTCGTCTTCCCTCTGTCAAATGCACATATCCACACACTGTTGTTGTTTGTTTTTTTTTCTCTACAGAGTCTAAGTATTGTTCTTCACTAATAAAACCTAATCGACAGCCCTGATGACACTGAAAACGAACAGCTGGGGACGTGACTCAGAAGACAGAAGTCTTTCGTTTCAGTCGAGCACGACAAAGACGTCCAGGTGAAAAGGACAGATCTCAGAATAAACAGCATTTACAGGATTAACCTGATTGTTCTGTTCCTGGTTTCACCTGCTTCAGGAAACCCTCTGCTCTAGAACTCATTAAGGACGTTTTCCCTCTAGGCATGATTGATTTGTACCGTGCCCAGAAACGAGTTCTCCCCTGCTGGCCAGTATGCACCACTCCTCCGGGTGCAGGACGCACCTACTTGGTTTGTGAGCCGCCATTAAACACGAGAAGAAGAGAGCGAGAAAGTTAACTTTCGAGCTTTGTCTAACATTCTTGATATTTCGGGAGCAAACATCAAGAGTGATGCTCTCACGTGCCTTCCTACTTTATTAGCTATAGCTATGTAGGTCAAAGCATGAGATTGGTGTGTGTTACGCAGGTACAGAGATTACGGAGGGGAAAGGCGGCACTTATAACAGTGATCTTCTTCCGTTCTCAGGTCCAGTTGGCTTCTACTGTGTGTCCATCATAAAGAGTCTTTTAGACTCCTAACATCAGTAGCGTAAATATGTTTAACTCTGGTGCACCTTGTGTACCTATATACACAGTCATCATGTGCATGTACGCAGTATATTCTCATTTCATTTTTACAACATTTTTACCCCATGAATGCTAAGTTTTTTAGATTCCCACCTGACCGCACTATACTTTACCCTTTTCTCATTGTGATTTTTAATTTTAACCTAGCTTTAATATTTTTCTTTAGCTTGTTGCTTGTACGTTGTTGTATAATCTGTAAACTGGCTGCTGTAACGTTATAATTTCCCTTTGGAATTAACAAAGTACTCTATCGATCTATCTATCTTCCCATGATTGAACAACGATACAAACCCTGATGTACAGTCAGTGCATTCATTTCTGGCTTTGCTCACACCAGAACAGATATTGGAAATAGAAAATACTCAACAAAAAAAAAAAAATAATAATAATTTCAAAAAATGAAAAAATTACAACAGCACTTCTCGGAAACGGAAATTCGAATCCTATTTTAATCAACGCTACGGCCCGTAAAGTGAAATATAAAGAATCATCACACTGAAGCCACTGTGTTTCTATTAATCAAAGCTGCGACTGACAACTTAATTGATCATCAAAAGAGTAAATTGTTTCAGTAGCTTTGATGCCTCCTGCTGTTTAGTAATTAATCGGCGCACCCCCCCCCCCCTCCCTTCTTACTGCACTCTATGT
>JAOVVA010000010.1:10008899-10011399 GCA_028565275.1 Leiocassis micropogon
TGTGTGTGTGTGTGTGTGTGTGTGTGTGTGTGTGTGTGTGTGTGTGTGTGTGTGTGTGTGTGTGTGTGTGTGGTGTGAGTGGTATGTCTAAGCAGCTTGTATACAAGTATAAGAGCACTTTCATCATCACATGCCTTTCAAGAGCTTTGCATTAATAAAGTAACTTCATCCCATGAGTCAAACGGGTCCAATCAAATTTCCTCTGCATGTGTGTGTGTGTGTGTGTGTGTGTGTGTCAGTTTGACAGTACAAACTCTAAACATTATGTCATGAGTTCCAGCCCTTACTAAACAAGCAGAGATGTGCTGACAGAGAGAGACAGGGAGGTTTGTGTGTGTGTGTATGTGTGTGTGTGTGTGCGTGTGTGTGTGTGCGTGTGTGTGTGTGTGTGTGCATGTGTGTGTGTTTAGTGGTGGGGGTGTTATGTTGTTCGTCTCCACCCCTTCCTCTTGCATTATCAGCAAAGGGCATTTGTTTTTTGTTTAGGAACTGATTAGCACGGGCTCAGCCCCATGAACACACTCAGCTCCTTTTTTTTTCTCACTTACACACTCCTCTCTTGTTTCTTTTGCAATTAAAGCAGTGCAGGAGGAGTCTGTCTGTTTTACACCTTCTCTCTCTCTCTCACACACACACACACATTGAAATTGCAAAGCGGTTTGTTAGCAAACAAAGGTGTGTCTGTGTGTGTGTGTCAGTGTGTGTGTGTGGTCATGGGGGTGGGTTGTGTAAGTGCACATAACAGCTGACCGGCAGAGACGAGAGTAGCAGCAGTAACCCGAGCTAATCCTAATACAATATGGCTTTGCGCACTTACACACACACACACACACACACACACACACACACACACACACACACACACACTCCACTAGACCCTGACCGAGACCCTCGGTAGCAAAACAAGCTGTTATATTATTAACTGCACATTGTAAGTAAATTGTCTGGCTCAGCTCGAGTGAAGCCAGCGTACACACTCCGGGCCAGTCTGTCAGGCCTGAGCGCAGACCCGCCATGCCCAGCTGCACGTACGGAGTCTTCACACACTCACACATTTTACTGAGTCCTGCTGCATCACGCACATCAGCGCAGTGTGTCCGCCTGTGATATTCGGTGCGGAGGCAAGTTCGAGTCTCCACCACCTTGCTGGCCCTCGGTTACTTAACCCTTTCCAGGCTTGGCAGATTGGAGCGGGCAGCTGAGCGAGTGTGTAAGAGAGCTGCGGGCTGAATGCGAGTGTGTCTAATGGAGTCAGATGTTCAGTGGAGAGTTCCTGTGACACTTGCCCCACGCACAAAGCACGCAGCACTGTGATAGTGCTGCTTTTGTGTGAAACATGCCAGACCACATTAGGAACGGATGGGTCATTCTGCTCGAGGGTGCACTAAAGCCAGACTTCTACACAAAACACAGACACACACACAAGCACATCTGAACATGTTTCTATACAGAGATATCCATATTACTGCCCTCAGTAGGTGACAATACTGAGGCTGCAATAGTTTTTTTAAGCAAATAAAATTTTTTTTAAAAACCGCTCAAACCTGACCATCTAAGTGCATCAAAATCTGGCATCTCCCTTTTCTATACATGTGTCCTCCAGGTATAACAAATTCTACACCTTACATCCCTAATCTACCAGTGTGACCTCGAAGAGCAGTGTGAGAGTAACTTACACATTAGACACGATTGGTCTGTACAGTTTCAATGCCCACGAAAGATTGCTCCCCCTCCCTACTTTCCAGAGCTCTCCATCGTTGTCCAGCGCTCACGTTATTATTATTATTCTCCGTACTCTGGTATGCTTGCGTATTTTCACCCTCCGATTCAGCAAGTGGCAGTATGCACCTATTTGGTATTAAACACAAAGAGAAAAAGAAAATGAGAACATCTATCTTTAGGCTATGCCTAATATTATTGATATTTCAGAGAAAAATTTGACGTTCTCGTGTACCTTCCTACTTTATCAGCTATTGCTGTGTATGAGATTGACACAAATATTACGGGGGAGACAATGCCGCACTGATGACGTTGCTCTGTAAACAGTTCCATGTTGATGACCAATATCTGATTCGATCCATGCCCTAGTAGGCTGTACTCTGCCCGAGACCACAACATGAAACGATTGTGTTCTCACTGATCAAAAGGAACCAGACTTTGGGGTCAAGTGTTTTCAGAAACAATCCCAGGTCCTAATGTTAAAACAATTAAAACAAATGGAGCTCTAGATTTCCAGAACTTATTGTATACAATGACTCTAATGTGAAAACACACTTTGTAACTCCTAGCTACTGATGCTTTGAGTAACACAAGAAAATACTGTTACTCAAAGGTAACATTAAGTGCTTTTATGTGTAAGACTCTATCTGGCAGCTGTCTAATTAATCAGATCACACTGTGCATCATCTATCAGAGTGTATAATTTATAAGTTTGGACACGCCTTCTAATTCCATGGTCTGTCATTATTTTGTTTTTCTCTACACTGTAAAACAATGCTGA
>JAOVVA010000010.1:10016399-10019881 GCA_028565275.1 Leiocassis micropogon
GGGTGTAGAAAGTATATAAAATGACACGAATGTCAGTGTGGTGCCAGTTTCGCCTGTCTTACTAACATACAGCAATTATTCCTAAACGTATCGTCCTGTTGATGTTCCTCTGGCCAGCATATGGTTATATGAAAGATTGTAGTTTCTATGAAGCTGTCTGTCGATTTTGAAGCTAAATTAATATTTCGATTTAGAACGTTTTTGATGCATGCATATCCCAGACGTAATTTTACATGACTTCAGAAAAAGCTACACAAAATAAGACCGTCACTGTGTTTACATGAGCCATGATGATGCAATCATTATCTGATTTTCGTTATCAGATTCCATGAGTCATGGTATAAAGGCAATACTGTACATTATTCATTATCAGATTAAAGTCATAGTGGTTAGCATTGTTGCCTTGGACCTCCAGGGTCAGGGTTCGATTCCCAGTCTCCCCGTGTTTGGTGGGTTTCCTCCGGGTACTCCGGTTTCCTCCCACAGTCCAAAAGACATGCAGATTAGGCTAATTGGTGTTCCCAAATTGCCTGTAAAATGCCTGTAGTGGGTGAATAAGTGTGTACCTGTGTGTTCCCTATGATGGATTGGCACCCTGTCCAGGGTGTACCCCACCTCGTGCCCTAAGTCTCCTGGGATAGGCTCCAGGCCCCCCGCGACCCTGAATACAGAATAATGCGGTATAGGCGATGAGTGAGTGAGATTAAAGCCAGATTATCAGATTTGAAGAAATGTTCAAGTAGACGTGGGTTCATTCACAGATTTATGGTGTTCGTCCGACAAAAAAAAAAAACGGATAGAGAAGAAACACATTTGACATGACAGAATAAGGTCACTACAACAAAATAATATGGTTTTATAGGCAAACTCTAAAGAAAATTGGAAATAAAGTGAAATAAATGAAATCTTAGGATGGGTTTAGACCCAGAGAGCGTAAAGTGATTGTATATATGGTGAATTGTTTGCGAGATTTGATCTAAACGATTTTGTGTGTGTAATTGGAATCAGTCCCAACGCATGCCAGGGTGGACTTCCAGGCAGGAAGCAAGCAGCCTTTATCCCACACACGCTGGCATCCAAAGCAGATGAGTGAAAGAATGAAAGAGGAAAAAAAAAAGAAGAGAGAGAAAAGAATCAGCTCCCACCTGCACTGATGAACCCCCTCTTCATTACCCCCCCTCCCCCCGCTCCCTCTCTCTCTCTCTCTGTTCAGAAGAATGTCTCCTCCTCGCCCCCCTGATCAGACACCCCATCAGTACCCAGAGGCACTTGCACCTCCCCCATTTTGTGTTAATGACAGGCGTGCAGCCCTTCAGTGGCGAGAGAGGAAGCTGCATGAAGGGAGAGAGAAAAGCCAAGGGGAGAAGGGAAACGAGGGGGGAGTTCCAGCTTACAGCATTCTCCTCTCCTGTGGATTCCCACCTCCTGTGTGCCGACACACACACACACACACACATACACATTGTGAGTGAGTGAGTGAGTGAGTATGAGCATGAGTGTGTGTGAGTGTGTGTGAGTGTGTGTGAGTGTGTGTGTGTGTGTGTGTGTGTGTGTGTGTGTGTGTGTGTGTGTGTGTGCCAAGTCAAGTGTGTGGTGCCACTAGAAAAGAAAGAGTTCAGCAGCTGTGGGAAAATGCCAGCGTTTACCCTACAGACCTTTTTAAACAAGTCAAAGGTCCTGGTAACTGTGTGTGTGTGTGTGTGTGTGTGTGTGTGTGTGTGTGTGTGTGTGTGTGTGTGCTTGTGCTTGTGCTTGTGCTTCCACTGTACGTGTGTGCATGTGTGTGCAAATGTGTGGCAGTTAGTACTAACTGATAACTGAAGCACCTGCGGCTGTGAAACCCGGGGGGAGGAGACAGGATTATGGACAATAGACAGGGAGAGAGATAGAAAGAGAGAGAGAGAGAGATCAATTTTTCATTGCTACAATTTGTATGCAGCTGTTTGAAGGAAGAGTAGAAAGCAATACAACCATTTAAGAAAACACACACACACACATAAGCGTGTGCGTATGCACATACACACATTGGGTTTGCATTGTTCTTCCACAGCCCCGGTGTTTAGGGAAAGGAGGGGTGCAAATATTTTTAGGTAAATAAGAATGATTCTGACCTTTTGCCTTGTTCTTAGGAAAAAAGCTACTTTGTTTTTCACATCAAAGACATTGTTGCAAAAAAATAAATAATTAACAGTAGAACTAATAGAACCAGATGAAATCCACAAGTGGAATTGGTTAAAACTTGTACACATGTAGTTATTATTTACACGTAACTCCTGCCATTGTTATCTTCACACACCAGAAGAATAGATGCTGATGATTTATCTCCTAGCACTCCCACTCTCCCTTTAACTAAGTGACCTTGATATTCGTTCATTTGAGTCACATGACCACACTCACACGGCCTGTGATATCTATACCTATGGAATTATTCTCAGACTCACATTCCTAACACACACACACACACACACACACACACATCGTCCACATATCATGAAGTCAGTATTACACACATCTATCAGATGTTCCATCTTCCCCCAGAGACACAGAGAAGCATCAGACGCAGGGGTCGTGACGTGTCCTCCACCCTCGCACTTTTACACTCAGGCATGTGTGTTACAGTGTGTTACAGCTCTCGCCTTTGACTCGCCTTGAGGTAATTAAAGCGCAGTGTGTTGGGAGTGCGAAAAAGTGAGAGGGATTCATTGTGTGCTGCCCGACACGGTGAGAGAGAGAGAGAGAGTTATAAATGGAGATTAGTGTGATTAGATGGAGGATGGCCACACACACACACACACACACACCTGCACACACACCCACTGGATAAACAAACAGAGTGCAGTATGCAGGGGTGTAAGATAAGCAGGCTAGAATAAACAGAAACAGCAGGTGAATGTGGTGACTGCTATTTGAGAGAGAGAGAGAGAGAGAGAGAGAGAGACTGCAAGAGATACAGATACATAGAGAGAGAGAGAGACAGACAGAATGAGAGAGAGACTGAAACTGATACATATATATAGAAAGAGAGCGAGAAAGAGAGAGAGTGAGAGAGGGAGAGACAAGAATGATTTAAGAAAACATAGAAAGAGAGAGATATACAGAAATAGAGAGAGAAAAACAGAGCAAGAGAGAGCAAAAGAGTTTGAAGGAGACAGAAAGCGAGAGACAGAGAGAGAGAGAGAGAGAGAGAGAGAAAGAGAGAGATACTAAAGGAGATACAGACATAGAGAGAGAGAGAGAGAGAGAGAGAGAACAAGAACGATTGAAGAGACATAGAAAGAGACACAGACACAGAGAGAGAGAAAAGTAAAAAGAAATACTGTATATAGAGAAAGAGAGGAAGAAGTACTGTAGATATAGATATAGAGAGAGAGACAGGACAAAAACGATTGACGTGAGATAGAAAGAGACATAAAGAAAGAGAGAGAGAGAGAGACGTTAAAATAGAGAGGGCAAGGGAGAGAGAGAGAGACTGATACATATAT
>JAOVVA010000010.1:10028000-10045781 GCA_028565275.1 Leiocassis micropogon
CGGGCTGGTAGGAGCAGTTGATGGTGTGTATGTGTGTGTGTGTGAGGTTAGGTTGGGGAAGAGTGGGGGGGGGGGTGTTATGGGCATAAGTGCTATTCTGTGTGTGAATGAGTGAAAGAGTGAAGAGAATGGAGAGGACCAAAGGAAGGCTGGCTACCCACTGTGAGGAAGAGTGTGGGGGGGGGGAGACACACACACACACACACACACACACACAAGCTCATATAAACACACACACACACACACACACACACACACACCATATACACATGCTCACATGAACAAACAAGCCTCGCAACTGCACTCACGCACAAACTATCTCTCTCTTACACACACTCACACACACACACACACACACACACACACACACACACACACACACACACGAATACCGGGATTAAATCATGTCAGAGAAATGGTTATACCTTTTATAAGCACTTTTATTGTTAGCTACGTCTGTGAGCTGCTTATTTTAATTGATCTTTCAAACCAGAGTGGGGCAAAAGCGTAACAATATAGTTTAATCATTAACAGGAAAGTGCGATTTACAGGCTGCTGTAAAAGATTCGACGTGGACAGTTTTTGGTTCCCACCAACAAACTGACATGTTGTAAATTCAGAGTGATGTTAATGGTTTTTGAGAAAAAGGAATTGGTTTTGCGTAAGTGTCATCTGTGTGTGTGTGTGTGTGTGTGTGTGTGTGTGTGTGTGTGTGTGTGTGTGTGTGTGTGTCAGAGTGTCAGCAGCTCTGCAAGCACAGATGGTGATGTGTGGCAGTCTCTGTCTAGTTTATTAATAATGCTGATGAGCTCTGGACTGACAGTGCTATCAACCACACACACACACACACACACACACACACACACCCATAAAAGCACACAAAACCCAAACATCTACAGACTCCTGGAAGTGCACGATCATCCTTCTCTTATCTTCCTTTCTCACTTTCCTCTATGTGTGTTTTCCTCCTTGCAGTAAAATTCATACCGGAACTGCCTGTGTGCTCGCTACTCGACACTAATCTGACCTTTGTGTGCGAACAAGTCAAAGGTCAGAGGTGAGAGAGCAGTACGGTTCAATTCGGTGGAAACCGTAGCCGGCTGCTGTGAACAGGAAGACCGGTGCCTTCTCTGAAACACTTTGGACGGTCATAACGGTGTCCTAAAACATTTTACGAGAACCCGAGACGCAAAAATAAACACAGACGGGAGGTAAATCCAGCGTTTCTAACTCTAACCAATGTCTGTTATACAGAACTCACATTCCTGTGATAAGCCAAACAGTGATAGACTCCTTTGCTAGCTTGTTAATGAGCCATGTTTAACTGGAAAAACAAACTATCACCTGGCGTACTGGAGTGTGTGATGTGTGTTAGAACCCGACACGTCTCTCCACCTCTTTAACAAAACACGCCGAGGCTTCTTCAAGCTAGTGAGCGACACTAAGTAGGATAGAGAGTGAGAGAAAGACGGAAACACACGAGAATAACACTTGAACAGGAAGTCGAGCAGAGAGCCTGTAATGTACACCTGAGAGCAGTGTTAATGTGAGTTTGCAGAAATATCATATATACATACTGTATTGTGTATTTGTGTATATTGTTCCTCTCTCTCTCTCTCTCTCGCTCTCAATTCCACTTACAGCTCCAGCCTCCCTCCCGCCCTCTCCTTAACCTCGAAATCACCAGAGCTCTCCTCGAATTAACCTTCTAGCCTCTCCTATCTGCTACTCGACCCCCTCTACAGACACCTCCACACACACACACACACACACACACACACACACACACACACACACACACACAGCTGATAGAGTTAATGCCATCATACCCGACAGATAGTAGAGTGGAGCCTTTAGTCCAAACATGCTGTAATGAAGGCTCCGGGAGTCACACAGAGAGAGAGAAACAGAGAGAGACTGGCGCTCGGCAGGAGGCCCGGGCTGCTCTCCGAACCTGGGTTCACTCGTCAGACGAGCTCCTGCTGTGCCGTACAGGTGAAAGTCAGGGAATCCATTTGGTTCCTGGGAGCTCCGAGTCCAGGGGCGAGACGAGGGAGGATGGACAGAGCCGAGCCCAAGTTAATCTCCGAGCGAATAGTCCCATTAACAAGCAGTGCAGAATGTGTCATCCCTTCATCCCGAACACACAAGGCGAGGTCCTCCCTCCAGAGTGAGCATTCCCTGCCTCTCCCTCTCTTTAATCCTCTTCTCCTTCTTCTCTCTATCACAGCATCCCGCTGCTGACTGCACGGCTGGAGGGAGAGGAGGAGCACACACACACACACACACTTACACACTCACACGGAGAGAGAGAGAGAGAGAGAGAGAGAGAGAAAGAGCTTTCTCCACACACACACTGATCTGCGTATGTGTGAGCTTGTGCGTAGGGAGAGAGAATGTGAGTGACAGTCTTACAGATAGAGAGAGAGAGAGAGAGAGAATGTGAGTGAAAGTGAGAGAGATGCAGTGTCAGAGAGCAAAAGAGATGATGAGTGAAAGAGCGAGAGGTCTGGCCCTGCCTTCAGTGTGCAGGCGTGAGTCATTAGGTGTAAATTGGACCACAGCCTGAGTGACAGCTGATTTGTCAGCCCTAATGAAAGAGAGAGACCGCAGAAGAGTGATATGGCATCTGTTCTCTGCACCCCCAATACACACAGACACACCCAAACACACACACACACACACATACACATTTACACATGCATGCATATTCACACTAATAAATATATACATACACTGGCTACAATAATAGGAACTTCTCTACCGTTGCTTATTCATGCTTTTATCTAATCAGCCATGGCAGAAGCGAGATGCAAGTCAAGAGCTTTATTTATTGTTTATATAGAACATCAAAAGGTGGCGCTGGGGGGGAAGGGAATATGATTTCAGTGTTAGTGGCATGAAGAGTTTGCTTAAATATTTCATCAACTCCAGATCTCCTGGGATTTTCACACGACAATCTCTAGAGGTTGCAGAGAATGCGGTGGAAAACAACAAGCATCCAGTATAGCTTCGGTTCAAATGAGTCGATGAGCTCAGAGAAGTTGTTTAAGAACAAGCACTCCGTACAACTGTGGTGAGCGGAAACGCATCTCAGAACGCACAACATCGTAAAACCTTAACAGGCTATAGGAGGCACTGAACTGGACGGTGTCTGTTCAGCCTGTGCTTCCTGTAGACCTCTCAAACTCTGACAAATTCCCACAATTATTTCTAGGTAACACAGAAGGAAGAGATGTGTCAGAATAAAAGGAAAGCTGCCCCCAGTATGCACTGTTCCAGCTGAGAGGATGCTGGGAAGAGTAACAAGAGGCCTAGCGCTTCCTCTGGGATTCCACAGACATAGTTCCTCTCAGATGCCTGGCTATTTACAGTAAAAACCAGAGACCTCCTTATTTATTCATCCACGAGATCACTCATTTCACCAGCCGTCTCCTTTCCGATAGAGCGAAAATGCTCTTCCGCTCATTTGTATTGCTGTAAAGGCAGCTGACTCAAGATGGGGTTAATGCTCTGGTGTTATGACATCGTACTAACTAAAAGGCTTATGAATGCAATCAGGGTTTTTTTTAGAAAGCATGGCACATAATAATAGTAATAATAATAATAATAATAATAATAATAATAATAATAATATTAATAATTGCTATTTATAACCCCATACTGTATATTCATTCAAGCTGTGTTCTCAGAGTGCTTTAACCGGATAACACATTCCATTACATTGGAATCCGCAGGCACAGTTGGACTGTAAAATAGTCGTAAAAATTCTTCTTCTTCCTTCATTTTGTCACTCCATCCCTCTTGTTCTGTGTCTCTTTCACCAAATCGGTTATGCATCACGATCCATCATAAAGCAGTCACATGAGAGGCGACTCTCTGATTCGTCAGGCTTTGACCAGCTGACAGAGAGCATTAACGTTCTTATACATCACTTAGTGTTTAGTTACCACCACCTATCACACTGCTCTCTCTCTCTCTCTGTGTGTGTGTGTGTGTGTGTGTGTGTGTGTGTGTGTGTGGGTTTGACACAGTCTTACCTGATCCATCATTTATTGTTTAGCCTCCAGCAACAGAACCTCATGTCAGATACTGTCTGACTGCACCTCTTCTTGTCTAAACCCTCAGTGTCTACACTGTTATTACTCTACATTGATTTCAAGATCCATAAGAATGAAATAAACATGCACTTGAGATGAAATACTTTTTAAATTGAAAAAAAGAGAGCTAAATTTACATTTCCAACTGTGCTTTTCCACCCGCACTGGACAGTGATTTAGTACCAACTGTGTGGTTTCCATTACCTGCTCAGGCTACAGAAGGTAATGGCACCAGTGGATGGAGCTAACATTACAGTTTGTTGCTGACCGGTTACAATCTGTGCCATTGTTTGTCATTCTTAAGTATAATACTTGTTTACATTTATTTTCTCGCATGCCATAATAGCAGAATATGTTTATAATGGTGTAAATTCCACATGAACGGAAATAAATGGGATTGAGGTAATGGGGGCGGGGTTTAAGTGTGTTCATAATGGTGTAACTGCTGTTCTTTTTGTTAACTTGTTAAACAATCAGCTGAAACAATTTTGTTGTTGTTGTTGATGATGGTGGTATTTCATCTGATCCGCACACAACTTAGCACTGGTTTTCTGACACAAAACTTCAATTTTATCTGGGCTTGGGGCCGGCACTGCATCCAGTGGCTGGGGATTGGGCATTGGCTGGGAATCGAACCCGAGCACATCGTTAAAACATTTTTGCAACTGTGGATATCTTAATAACTGAATTATTACATATATGTAAAAAGAAATTCCTAAAAGTCCATATTAGCTGTTTAAATAACCCATCAGGCATAGCATCAGTGATAATCTTGGCATTACTTTGATGTTGCATTTTGAGTATTTATTTTCCAGTTTGACTGCAAAACACCATAAACTGCATTTTCTTTCCTCAAACACACATGGTTGTCTATTTCAATTTGCTACACAATCAGTAGCACTGGTTTTGCAGCATTTGGGAACCATGATACACTTCAATATTCACAAAAGGGAATTAAACATAGAGATAACGCTACAACACTCAAATACATGTGATCACTTTGTGATGAAGAGACATGAGATATATCTGTTGTGTTTGGGATGTCTGAAGACATTTGTTACGTTCTGTTCTCTAAGCTAAATTTCTAAACTCTGTTACAGTCTTATTGAACCATAGATACTGTATATGAAAGCAGCTGGTGTTGGATCGGAGTTATACTGTAGGTCAAATACTTGTACTATGATATGGTACTGTAGTCAGCGACGAGACTGATGATGCTGTAAAGTTTTTTGTATTATTTTAAGGTTAGTTATCATAATCATGATCTTCAACAAACTTTGCCATTAAAAAGGTTAAGTGTGACAAAAACCAATTTCCTGCAAGTGCCTCAGTACAAAAACACAATCAAAGCAGCTATATTGCTATACTTTTTATTCAAACTAAACCAACATACTATTGATACACTGGCAAAAATACCATCTTAGCAAGTGAAATATTCTTGAATCTAGCCGAACCTATCTAGAGTTTCTTAAAGTAAGTTTACGACAAACCAAAATCAGACTATTAAGCATATTTCTAACTGTAAAATACAAGTAAAATTGCAAGTAAAAAATGTCTTGTCCTATAGGCAGATAATTCTGTTAGTTTTTTAAAATTGTTTTACTATTTTATTATAGAATTTATTGTGTGAAATAATCATAATTATATGCCGATAAAACAAGAAATGTTTCCCTTGCAATTTTAGTGACATTTTATTAGATTTTATCATCTTATTTTTTAGTTAGTTGTAACCTTTTTTTTTATCGATAGATTCAGAATATTTCATTGGCTAATATTAAAATTGCATATTTACATTCCAGCAACCACAACTGTAGGCTGCATTAGCCATTGTGACAAATATGTGGCAGGTCCTACCTAGTCATATCATAGTTCACACTGATATCACCAAAACAATTTCGACATAATAGTTTGGCATTTGTGCTTTTTAACACCCTGGTGACTCAAAGAAACCATGTGTAAAATATCTAACAGTTTGTAAGAAGTGTCGTAATGGATATATCTCATTTTGATATATGATTGAGAATCCCAACCCCACAGTAAATGGTTTCTTCCCATAACTACAGTATAGACCATATTAGCTGTAGAGCACACTGGTTGTAAAGCTGTACAAATAAGCATACACAACAATGTTACACAAAGCTATTTTTGAGAAGTGGAGGTTTAGAGACTGTTGAAAATAGTACAGGCATGTGCACACGCGCACACACACCCCTCTGTCTATTATTTACAGAACACTTAAAGATTTGCAGTGAGAAAGTGTTAGAAAAACCTGAGGAATCTTCATGTTTTATTCATGCTGTCTTTGTTGCCGAGTGTAAAACCCCTGTCACTGTGGCCTTCGCTGTTTAGCTCCTATTGACATAAATGTGCAGTTTCATCAGCCCAATTTCCTCTGCTCTATGGCTCATGTGTGGTTATCTTCTCTACATAGCAAATGCTTAATTCACACTCATTTCCTCGTTATACATTATTTTGGCCGTTCTACTTTTAGCCCTTTTGCTACATTTCAGAGCGCATTCACAGCGGAAGTGTGGAGGTGATAAGAAGGTGTGTGCGTGTGTGAGAGCTACACTTGTCTATCTTTAACCTGCATGTCAGTGACAGTAGGGTCTGCTCAGACCACATCAGGCTGAGGTAGCTGCGTGCAGATATACAGGCTAACTGCCAGCCGAGAGCAGAGGATGTGCCAAACCACAGGAAAGAGAGGTGGAAGCAGATAAAGGCCCTGAAAAGATGCATAGATTGTAACCACCCCGCTTATTTTATTAAGCTCATTTTGAACGCCGGCTATTCTTTTCTTTCAAAACTAGTTCAAGCCAAGCAAATTATGCCTGATACTTGGTTGGGTTTTCTGCTTAGTTGATCATTCTGAGCATGGGACAAAGGAACAGCACATGACAATTGAGCACCAGCTGCCTCCACTCAAATCCTGAAGTAAAAAAAAAAAGTCATAAAAAGAGGTGTTAACAGTGATCTCAAATCAGAACACTAAATAGCAACGTCAAACACCACCACCTGTGGAAGCCTGTGTCTTCTGGTAAATCATTCTCTTTTGACTGGGAAAATAGAGCCGAACGCTGAAAAACAAGATAAATGGGTGACACGGCGAGAACAGCTGCTGGGAAACAGTTGCTACTATTTAGTGACACAAATATCACCTCAACGTGCAACTCGCTTTTAAAACCTACTTTTAAAAAAAGAGAATTTCTTTTTTAGAGATGAACACAGATTTTGTCCTGTGCAAACCCGATGAAGTGAGAGTTCTCATCCAGATCTCTGGCACCAGTACCACCAGTGTCAAAGTGTTAGTAATTTCTCTCTCCCTTTCTTCTTCTTCTCTCTCAGACACATCATCATCTACATCATCTCCAAACACCCTCCCACGTAGATCAAATGCAAACACGGCCGGACTGAAGATAGCTGCATTCCTAAAAAAAAAAAAAAAAAAAGAAGAGAGGCCAACACATCCATATGTCACCTGATGCTGCAAATGTGTGCTAAATTGAATCAATCCATCTCGGAAATGACTGTTGTCATCACTCTGACTTTCTTCTCTGCTTTCCTTCCCCCCTTCTTTACTAACAGTCTAGCCATCTGCATCATGAAGGAGGGAAGAGGGAGGATGGGTAATGACAGAGAGAAAAGAGAGAGAGAGAGAGAGAGAGAGAAAGAGAGATGGTGGGGGGATGGGGAAAGATGGGAGGGAGGGAGCAGCCAATCACAACCTAAAATAGCTACATCCCCTGAACCTCCCCTCCCCCATGAGTAACATTAATTAACTTCCCATACTGACACTAATGGCAGCGTAATGAATGTGCTAATGACCTGTTTGCTGGTATGCATGAGTATCTAAGTATTCATCAATTTATTCGTTCATTCATTCGTTCATTCATTCATTCATTCATTCGTTCATTTCGCCCAAATGCAGCACTCCCTAATACCTTATAAAGCAATAATCCGGTCAACAGAAATTGCTTACCATATGCTTACCATATTTCAGGACTCCACCTGTCTCCATCCCATTAAACCTAATCACACACCTAGCCTCTAGCTACTTTCAGTGGGACATTTAAAATCTAGCTTTATTCAAATTATAGTCCTGACGAACAAGATAAAAAAAGCGAGAGAGGCAATCACCATGTACTATAGCCTACCCACAATGACATAAATGTGATGTGAAAAGCGTCAAGGATTTTAGAGGGGCCGGCTTTTAAAGAAATGCGTCACATTCTCAGAGACGATAAAAAGCAAGGTGAACAGACGTATTCTTGAATAAAGGCTAAAATCTGGGTACTGGACCTGGCAGCTCGTTGTTGCTGCTCCCATCTACAGTAGTAAATGAAAAAAGATGGTAATATTATTAGTAGGAAATATACAGTGATGTTCTTTGATGAGCATGCCAGCTTTCTGAGTCCGAGGGGATAGTGTCAAACAGAATACCAATAACCAATCACCTACATTGGTGAGCTCCTTTATGTGGAAGAGCGCAAATAGTGCTTTCGTCCAAATCTGTTCATCCGAGCAGTAAAACAAAAAGATGCAGTCTCTGGCTTCACTTGTCTCTGACGAGACACCCTGAGACACCCTTGTTGGTAGCTGTCATGTGATAAGAAGGAGCTGGCTAGTGGGTGACTAAATTGGAAGAACTTGGGGGGTAAAACATCTCTCTAGTATCTTTCTAATGAAATGGAGAGATCTCCGCAGGGGGTGGATGATACAAGCCATTAGCATCCCAATCACATAGAGCCTTATGTAGTATGTTGTACCATGTTTGGTGGCTTGGAGTCCACTGCTTCAGCTGGTGAGTGGTTAATAAGTGTCCCCTGGAGCAGAATTTGTAAGTGTTCAATTTCTGGCAGTATGTGTTACTCAAGAGGAGGATATCAATATTTGCAGTAGGGGGACTAGAGTAGTAGATCAGGGTACAGTAACATGGCACTGCCAACCAGGATCTGTAGCTGCTGGGTGAGTGCTTTTTAGTTTGCCAAGAAGAGCCGACCAAAAGCATAAACATGTTTTTTTTTTTTTTTCTGAGCACAAAAAGCACAGACAGGGCCTCAGTCTCCCACTGAGATTAGATTTTTTTTTTAAGGTGAGCCCAGAGAAATTGAAGCGATGCAATTATCTTTCACACTATGGACCGAGTGATCATATCATATGGGGAATACTCAGTTGTTAAAGCCATGAGTGAGGAGGGTTTTCACTGCTCAAGCACTGTGGTTGTGGGCAGAAAATCTTTGCTGGAATGCTGCATGCTGGGAAGCTTCCATATCTAGCATTGCAAACCAGACCTTTAGCATTTTCTCAAGAACCACGTACTTTGTATCAGACGAGGCAGTTTGGCAGCTGGCCAACCACAGAGCTTTCCCTGTCGCGAGAAAATTGATTCAAACAGAACTCTTCAATAACATTTCAATCCAGTGACTACGTATAGCTCTGAATAACTCATTGTGTTGTGCTGAGTTTGTTTTCCCACTGACAATCAGCATACAGAGACATGAACTCATGTAGGGAATGAAGTCTGTGTCCAACAATGTATACACGAATAACAGCTGTGGGCTCTTGTTGAAGGTTTTGGGGACTTTGTTCATGATCTGTAAATGTTGTAGACCATCATCTGAGTCTGTAAACCCAAAATATTTAGTCCAGAATTTCGGGTATTTATTAACATGGCGCCTGAGTTTCATATTTGTTCTTTTTCTTTGGTGTTAAAAATAAGCACATAATCCAGGTGTTTATGTCAGCCAACAGAATTATTTGAACTGTATTGCATGACTTAAGTATACAAAGTCTTCAGGATAAAGGGCTTTATGGTTTCTTGGTAACATGACAAGCTGCATTTTGTCTTAACATCATCAGAGAACTATGCAGGCAGGTGAGAAAACAATGGTTTATAGTTGTCAGACAATGGATTTGTCTCATGGATGTCCCCCACGACATTAAACATAGTCATGTCAGTCTTAATTAATAAAACATGCTACCATATTGCTGTGGTATAAAATGGAAAAAAAACACACTTTGGCACATGCCGTTATCGGAAACTAATCAATGTGTCATTGTATTTCATTCCTTACATGATTTGTTTGGTTCTATGAGTCTCTTGAGCTTTGTAAGTGTACTATTTCTCACTATCCACTATACATGACACTTCTGAATCCACTTCAAGCTCAAAAAAACAAAGCTCAACAAAGGTCCTCTGTTGCCAAGAGACTGCGCACTTCATTCTCTTCAGCCAGGGTGAGGGAAGACGTTTCTTTTACCCATTCCTCCTGGTAGTGTGGGCTTTTTTAAACATAGTGTGACAATGCTCTTTACAAAAATAGCACCTTGCATCCTTCAAAGCGATACAAGTCATCCCCGTTTTTGGCACCAATAGCCCATGAACTGGTCGAGGTGCTTCCACTATTTGACGTCAGCTTTAACCGGTTCTGATTTGTAGGTTAAATTACCTCACTGCAAATCCACTTACTGCCCTTTCACCCTTAAATTGTTTCAAGCAAACAATAAGCTAACAAACTACAGAAGAAAAAAAAAAAACCACAATATTAAATGTTTCATGCAGCAGCCACAGATGTAATGTTTTATGCTGTTCATTTGATTACTTAAATCCTAACATAGGTTTAATGAATGTTTAATGAACCAGCTATGCAGATCTCTACTGAAGACCCCTTTAAAAAAAAGGCCATTCTACATTACCGCCCACGGCACACAGTGCCAATTATGGGCCAATTAAACTAACTTGGCAGCACAGTGGGCAGCCTGGTGTAGTTAGGAGAACATGAAAGCACTGCTTCCCCATCTTTCCACCCATCACTGATGAAAGAAAAAAAAAACAGAGAAAGATGTAACCATTAAATGCTGTGTGTCTTTAAAAGAGGTTGAGAGGGACAGAGAGAAAGTCAAAAGGGCGGACGCTGAAAATAACAAAACTAAAGATAATTTTCAGTATTTTCTGTCATGCAAAGTGTTCTAGTGCTTGCTTTTTAATAACCACCCACCATGAGAAACACGTGTGCATAAAAGTCTCATCATACGAGCATCAATCACAAAGACACGCTCTCGATTACAGAAGCATGCTCTCGCTTTTATTCATTGTGCCAGTAAGAGCAAGAAGGCCGTGTGAAGTGTCATGACGGCAAGCGGGCAGAAGCGGGTATATACGTCTTTATGTGTTCAGTTCTCTGATTTCCTTTCACTTCCCAAAAACCTACAGACCAGTTATGGTAAAGCGCTGCTACGTCTGACTGTGTGTGCAGGAAATCACACTTAGGTTAATTCGTCACAAATGAAGGCGCTGGTGATGGGGTTGATATATGGCCCATATTTCATACCTATAACAAGGCAGAGAGTTGAAGAAACATAATAGATAGTGCAAAAAATATATATATTATAAAATATATAACTCAAGAAAAACAAACAACAACAACAATGCAACCATAAGATCATGCACTAACGTGTCATTAGCCAGTGCCTGGATGAGGGTGGAGACAAATATGAGTCCCAGAAGACAACACAGGCACGTGATACAGTCGCTATGGGAATCGTGACGTAAGGTTGGAGACAACTACCCAGCTATTTGGGATGGCAGGATGACACACTAATTACACATTCATGCATATTCATAGACTGTCATATTATTAAAGATGGTGGCATTATAGAGACACTTTGAGGCCAAATTATGGGCTTCTGAGTTAATGAAGAAAAAAACAAAACAAAGCAAGGACAATTTTAGAGAGAGAGAGAGAGAGCATCATTCTATGTAGATTTTTTTTGTTGTTGTTTAAAGGTGCCGTGAATGTGTACATTTTCATCACCTTGACATGCTCTGTTTTGTCCAGTTTTCCCTAATTTTAGTTCCTGCCCTCCTCAGCTGTGAGGCAATATGACTCAGCAGCACAGCATCATTTTGTCTTTTTCCCCCCTATCATTAGCTACCAGGATCTCAGGGTCATCGCTCCCTGTTGGGTGTGTGGCCAAAAGCCTGCGACCTCTTTGTGTCCCCTGGGGTTAAGAAAGACCAAAGGTCATGCTCTACCCAATAAACAGCCAGCAGGGAACTGTAATGATTAGAAGTAACAAACCTTGATGGGGGCTGACCTATGACTTAGTTGCTATGGAGACAGAGGAGAATGTAGGGTCATCAGCTTGCTAAACAACTTAAAAAGAAGAAGAAGAAGACTGGTTATAGTGTCCAGAAATTTTGAGGTACTGAATACACTCTTTTCCGTCTCCTGGGATTTCATCCCTCGTCTCTCATCTATATTCTTTCACATACAGTACATTCAAACTCACATGCTGTGGATGTCTCTCCCTGTTTTACAGGTGATACTGTATATCAGGTGATATATCATGATCATAATAATTTTAAAAGGATCTCACTGGGTGAAGAGACATTTACAGATATTGTGTGTCAATGTTTTCAGTCTGTACCACAGAGATAGGAGAACACACAGAGACTGCAGAGACAATAAGAATGAAAAGCCTGAATAGTAGGTTCTGATCAAAGAGGAAATGAAATGATGATGATCACAGCCTATTCCTGAGTCTACAAACATAAAAGACGTCCTCCTTTTTTGCACAGAACTAACATTTATTTACTGTTTGACTTAACAGATCACAGCTGAAATGAAGTAGTTTATATAATGTCACCCCACAGACAGCTAGTTTGTGTATGTACTATTAATGCTGTAATGTGGAATGACTAAATAAAGTCGCCTTATCTATTAACTAGTCGGTTAATTTCTGGTTAAAATGCCACCCATTAGGCTTAGTGCAGGACTGTGAGTTTGAATTTCATCTCTTTGTGTAGTCTGCCTGTTCTTTCCTCTGCTTGGTGCGTTCTCTCTAGGTATTCCGGTTTCCTCCCACAAACCAAAGACACGTGTTGTAGACATGATGTTTCATGTTTCCAGGTTGGAATGGATGATAGGGTGTCTGAGTGAGTATGCATGTGCCAACTTTGGGTGATGGGTTTGCACTCCATCCAGGGTATCCTGAGTTCCCACAGGTTAAGTGGTACAGATAATGGATGGATGCCACCTACTAATGTTGCTGCCTTTACTTACTTTGCCACCAGCAACAACTTTGGGTGAAAATTCATTACTATATTCTAACTACTCAGAAATACAGTTTTATTCAGTACAACACATTTACAATTTACACTGTAGCATGATATCCACATTGACATACTGATGATTACTAGTAAGTTTTGTGGAAACATTTACATTTAATCATTAGGAAGACGCTCTAATCCAGACCTACTTACATTTTAACTCATTATACATCTGAGCAGTTGAGGGTTAAGGGCCTTGCTTAAGGGCCCAACAGTGGTAACTTGGTGTCCGTGGGATTTGAACCTGGGACCCTCCGAAGCCTTAACTATTGAGCTACCCCTGCCCTGCAAGGGATGAAAAAAAAAAAGAGATGAAAGTTTGCATGTGTTTTCTCCAAGGCATGAAGCTTGATGCCATGTGTTGTGCCAACTGCTGCTTATGCTGTGTCACAGGGTAACTGATGAACACACATGGATGAAAGTGTCATCTGCCCTCTTCTGCATACACAAGATCATTATTGATTAACAGTGCAATGCAGAAGGCCTGGGTTCAATTCCCACCCAATGCCCAAACCCGAGCCACTGGATGCAGTGCCGGTCCCAAGCCAGGATAAAATGTGAGGGTTGGATCAGGAAGGGCATCCAGCGTAAAAACCTGTGCCAAGTTGTGTGCGGATCGGATGGCCCGCTGTGGCGACCGCTTGACAGGAGCAGCTGATAGACTAATTGACAGTGAAAAAAATAACGCCATCCCTCCTACCCAGTTAAGCTAAAGATTACTTAGGCATCATAAGGGTTCAAACCCATGATCTCAGGGCTACATGCGACACTTCAAGAATCACCTATTATGCTCACAATTTTGAATACAATTTGGAGGTTAGTGATTGCTAGGGTTACCTAAGCTTAGGGGTTTTTTTGGGTTTTTTTGACCAGGTATTACTGTACTTTGACTGAGCCCGAACTCATGCACTGAGACCGCAGAACTCTGGCCACTTATTTCCTTGCCTGGGGACTGGCTGTTCCTCTCAGCAGTGCTCCTGATCTTCTACGGCAGCGACTGAGACTCTTAATGACGTGCACAGCAAGGCTCAGCCTGCAGCACAGAGATAGGAGAACCCACAGAGACTGCAGAAACACTCAGAGTGCAAACCTGTTTCACTGAGTAGTGCACATCCTGTGAATTACTGATTGAGAAAGTACATAAATGATGATCACTCTTATTCTTGAGGTCTGAGGTGAACGTGTGAAACCAGAAAGCACGACCTTGGACAAACCCTTTAGCTCAGTGGTTGTAATGCAAGACTGCAAACAAGCTACTGTCATAGTCCCTATGAGTGTGTGCATGCATGTGTGTGTGTGTGTGTGTGTGTCTGTGTTGTCTCCCACAGGCCATATCCAGGTAATGATATGCAGTATGAAATGAAGGGTGAGAAGCCTGAGGAGAAATTGTGGGGCAGAAACGTTGAACTGACTATGCCCCTGTTCCCTCATGTGCATGCACACACACACACACACACACACACACACACGCACACACACGCACACACACACACACACACACACACACATGCATACATACATACACAAATAATGAATAGCTTACAATAAGAAGAAAATAAATGAAACTCCCTTTAGAAATATTGTGTTGAAGAAAAATAGAAGAAAAACAAAGGATTAAATTACAGGTGCATTTCTTGGGGTAAACCCATCATCATCCAAAAGATTAAAAACGTAGAATAATATTCAACCATGCAATCAATCATTTAAGCTGTCATTAACCAGAACTGGTGTTCTCATGCTGATATAAAAGATGATTGTGCGGAGCAATCACATCACACCATGACTTTCTACCCCAGTGTTAGCAGGCGTATGTTTTTTTGCAGTTCATTAATAGGAGAAGAAGTATCTACTGTACATTCATAGACATGATCAACTAGGTTCCCTTTGTCTTGTTGGCTGCGGGGGTTTGTTCGGCAGTTTGTCAACAAGATGTCAATCATACTTTCATAAATGTAATGTTGGGAAAACTCACAGGTTTTGTGTTTCATGTTATAGCAGAGTGTCATACAGAGAATAAATGATTCCTCCTCTCCGACTGTCCACCTTTCCCCCCGTTTTTTATTGTTTTTTCCTTTTCATCAGGCCGATTTTTTCACTGGGGTCGTGAACCTAAAGAGAGAGGAACTCATTACCAAGTCACTTCGTTTCAGTTCAAAGGGGGAACGGATTGAGTGCAACAAAAGCAACTCCAGCAGTCTGGCAGACAGCTATTGAGGATGACAGGGGAAGAGTTTCAATGCAGAACGCCTTAATAAAGGTGGACAGGCCTAGCAGACAGTCATATCTGTGAAGAGAACATTATCATAATGAGAGAGAAAGAAAGAAAGGAGGAGTCATTTGCTTGCTAAAGGGCCAAGATGACAGTTTAATTTGGTTGGCTATATTTGTCTTGTATTAATATCCAGGGTAAAGAATGAAAATAGTATGTTTAGTATAAAGAGACTGGTATGTGTCTTCTGAGAAAACAACCAAAAAAAAAAAATAGTTGATGGTTCAGTCAATTTCGATTATACTGTATATATATATATATATGCACACTTCATATACACTTATAAATATGAAACGTGCATTGTGTAGGTGAAATGATTCTAGTAAAGCCAGCACTAGACCACCTCATAGTCAGAGGTTGGTGGGTCTGATAAAGAAAGGAGGCTCTGAGAAGTGGCTGAATACCTCTTGGCAGCCTGGCATCCTATGAGGAGCATGTTAAAAAACAGGAAATACTTAATCACGGCAGACTGCAACCATTCAGTGCAATCATTCATAAGACTGAAAAAATGCTGGAAGCCACAGTACAGAAGACTCCAAATACTATTTTTCCAAAAGAGCTGCGAGATTGAGAGAGAGAGAGAGAGAGAGAGAGAGAGAGAAATTTTGCCATGAAACATTTTGCCAAGTCGTTTTTTTTTCCCCTGTTAAAATGCATATATATGTTTTTAGTCGCTGATCTTTCAGGCTGGTATTATTGCTTGGTAACTTTTTGAAGACTGAAGTCTGGGCGTATAGTAGCTTATGCTTGATTTGGTAATATATTTGTTGCAAGCGCATTCATCAGACAGTAAAATTATAGGGCTCTACTTTCCAGAACAATATCCTGTCCATCAGATGTAAAAATAATAATAATTATAACTTGGCTTTTCAATATGCACACAAAGCATCCGCACTGGTATATAAGTGAGTCTTTGAAGGTTTGCTATAGAGGTTTTCCCAGGTGACGTCTGTTTGCTTTAAAGTCCCTGACTCGAAAGATAAGGCGAAATATGGTCAGGCTCATTCAAAGCTCTGGAGCTTAAACGCATCACGACGTCACCATAGCCTCCTTCAGGTTCCTACGTCTGCTACAGTACATTCCAAAAGATGATACATACGGTATGTGTCTGAAGTTTGCACTTTGTTGATAAAAAACATGGTATTTTAAAGGGCATTGGGTTTAATGACTTGGAGTTCGTGGTAGTTAAGTGAGGGAAATCCTCGGCTAAAATTGAACTAACAGACATCTGAGAGAGGAAGACTTGTGTGAAAATAACAAAGTGTGGGGGCTGCGAGTAAAGAGACAGAAATGGGAGAATGGCGACAGGGGGACGAGGCTTATTACAGAGTAGAGAAAAGCCACAAAGTCCATCATGAATGTGACGGCTTGAAAATGGTGAGAAGTTCATAAGGAGACAGCCAGCGGAGTTTGATAAACTGTCCTGTCTGGATTCTCACCAGACCTTCCAGTTCCATCCAAACCCTCAGATACTTTTCAGTCCTGGCAATTCAGAAGCCAATGCTTCAAGCGAGATTATGCGTATGTACTGTACAGCATGTGTGTGTATGTGAGTTTGAGTCTACTGTGATTATTTGCACTCACTGATGCGAGGCACTTTCTTTCCTGACTTTTTTTTTTTTCCGAACATTTCCTGGTTTTCATCAAAGTGCAGCCTACTGTCAATTTGGTCAACTAGTCAGATATGTGATACTATAATGACGTGTCAGACAGGAAGCAAGAAAAGCGAAAATATTTAGGTTGAAATGTGTTTAGCAACCGTTTCAGCAATTGAAAATTTTTTTGAAGAAAAACCTTCTCCCAAATACTCTTAGAAAATGCATTTTATTTGGATCCTAGTCTACTTTATGGTTCTGCAAAGACATTTACAAGCCTAAAAAATTCATAAGGATAGAATATGTCGGTTTTTTTTCTTGTTTTTTTTTTTTTGCCAACAGTTAAATAGCAGAGTGTTTGTGTACTTGCTGACTCAACATAAGTTCCTTCTTGCACATTTCTAACATTTCTTAAGACTCGAAAGAATTGAAAGGTTACGAAAGGTAAAGGAAACTTCCACCCTGAAGCAAATAAAATAGGTTCAGCTTTGATGCTTTTCTCTATTATTGTTTTTAATATGAGAAAGAAGACATTGCATTGCTTCCAGTGCCAGTGATGATTTGAGAAATTATGATGGCCTTAAATTTCAGTAAAACAGCCAGACTTTGCTGAGCACTTCTTCTTCTCCTTCTTTGTCTTTCGGCTGTTCCCTTTCAGGGGTCGCCACAGCGAATCATCTGCCTCCATCTCACCCTATCCTCTGC
>JAOVVA010000010.1:10045881-10061236 GCA_028565275.1 Leiocassis micropogon
TGTCCTCTCTCATTACATTCATAAATCTCCTCTTTGGTCTTCCTCTAGACCTCCTGCCTGGCAGTTCCAACCTCAGCTTCCTTCTACAGATATATTTATAATCTCTCCTCTGAACATGTCCAAACCACCTCAATCTGACCTCTCTGACTTTATCTCCAAAGCATCTACCATGAGTTGGACTCGCTCTTGATCCTATCCATCCTTGTCACTCCCAAAGAGTGACTCAACATCTTCATCTCTACCTCCAACTCTGCCGCCTGTCTTTTCTTCAGTTCCACTGTACGTATCTTAGCCGTAGACGCTGGTCTCACCACTGCCCTGAAAATTTTTCCTTTCATTCCCGCACAGTGGTGTTGATAGTGGTGATGGCATGAAAGCTTTGGAAGCTAAGGTTTTTGATCAGCTTTGAAGCCTATGAAGAACTAAACTGCCGCTGCATTGGCCTTTTTAGGAATTTCCGGAACAAGTGCAGAGGTAGCTCAGTGGTTAAGGCATTGTAACCACTAAAGGGAAGGTCCAAGGTTCAAACTCTACCCCCACCAAGTTACCACTGTTGGGCCCTTGAGCAAGGCCCTTAACCCTCATCTGCTCAGATGTATAATGAGATTTGCATTTTGCAGACGCTCTTTTCCAAATAGATCAAATGTAAACCGCTCTGGATAAGGGCATCTGCCAAATGCTGTAAATGTAAAAGCCAATCCCTGCAGGCATCAGAAGTTAGTCAAACTGCATTGCTGTTAATGTAGACAATTGTTTGAATCTAGTCAACTTAAACCATCATTACAAGGCAAATCTCAGTATTAGGTTTAAGATTCCTCCTGGTACCTTTCCTTAAAATTCGGGCCAGATCAGGCAAAATCCAGGCACATCGCCATTTCCAGTTTGAATTCATTCAAATGTTTCATGAGCTCACGTTTACTAACCTCATCCTTGTGTCACGGTCACATCCGCTTATTAAAGGGCATGTCTAGATCTGACCCGAGCAGTAACAGAAGGCCGTCTCAGTCAGAAGTTGAACAGAGTTCTATCATTAGCTTGTCTGCTAATGTGCACCCCACCCAGGCTACTTTTCATGACTCCAACCCAATTACAGCTCTCTGCGTGCTGCCCTCTGCCAGCAGCCTGTTTAGGGGGGTGCAGATGGCACAGACTCAGCAGAAGCCCTGGCTCTAATGCCAGTCTGGGTAAGGCTAAGGAGTGGGTGCAAAGGACCCACATCATGTTTGGCCAAGAGTGCCTCTACCCAGATGCACCAATTGACTGTTTTAATATGAACGGGCCAAAAAAATATATATATATATATATTTCAGTACTAATATAATATGAATACAGCTTTGCTGTATTATTCCCATAAGTTACAGGTAATGTTACTGAACAGTAATAAGCTCTGGGTGTGTTGTCACTGCATGAGAATGAAGGTTTCTTGCAAGTCTCTAATGCCCAGTCACTCTCACACCATCCTGGGCCAAGCTATCCATGTCATTTCACTTTCATTGGAATCACATGTCCAAACACACACGCACACACACGCACACACACAGACCGTGATAATAAAGTGTCAGTGATAGTGAGAGCTGATCTGAAAGCAGTTCCTCGTTTGTCTGAAACTGGCGAAGGGCTGGAAATGCAGAGTGTAGATCAGCACAGGCTCTGCTGATATGCTCCAAAAGCCCATTCGCTCTGCCATCTGTGCTTGCATCTGAGCCTATACTGACCAGGCTTACACTTACCGAGTGTGAAATTAGTCTATGCATGTGCCGCCCCAGTGCTTGTGTGTGTGTGAGAGGGAGTGCAAGTGCAGGTGTGTCCTTGAATGTGAAAATGAAAGTAATGTGTGTGTGTGTGTGTGTGTGTGTGTGTTTATTTGTATGTGTTCCATCTCTCCAGATGGCGTAGGTGTAAGATCCATCTCTCACTGGATTAGGAAACTCCAAGCTTAGGGTCAAATGGGCAGCATTTCCTAACTGCAATTTTCCATGTTAATTACCACCCCCATCCCACACAAACATGTCCTCCTACTGGGGCCAGCAAGACAACAAATGTCCTCAAGTGACTTCTGAAGTTCACTAGGCAGCGCGTCCTTTCTGACAAATGACCCGACCTTCTGACCTCTGCCCTCCGACTTTATGACTGCCCTCACCTCTGGCCCTGGGAGGTCATTAATCATGATCATGGTATGTGGAGAGAGGATGAGGGGGTGGGGTATTTTTAGGGCAGTGATTTTTAGTACATTGTATGGGAGATCATATTGGCAGAAAGAGTATGTTAACTGATCTGTGAACATGTTTGTATTTCTTAATGAACAAAGAAATCAACAGAATGATGAAGCTAGATAAATTTTTTCTCGCATTAGTTTACTTTAAACACTGCCTGATATTTATTTAGGTCATGTTAATTTTAGTGCTGTCAATCGGTTAAAATTTAATCTAGTTAATCACAGTCATAGTCTGCGATTAATCACGATTAATCACAATTTTACTTGTATTATAAACAGGCAAAGTTGAAATAAAGGAAAGGATAGAACTAGATAGAAGAAACAAGTTTTATAAATTAAAATCTCTCTCATATGGGACCAGTGCTGCAGGCAGTGGCTGGGAGTATGGGGTGTGGCAACCCACTGACAGTGGGGCTCGAACCTGGATCCTCAACAACTGTAAACATGCCATTACCACACACAGCTGTGTAACCATGCTGCGATTATGGGAAGCCATTAGCGTCAACCTTGGTCATATAATTAATTAGCATTAAAAATTAGTAAATGCGTTAAAATTTCGAGATTAATCACATGCATTAGTGCGTTAATATTGACAGCCCTAATTTATTTGATCATGATTCTTTTCTAATATCATCAAAAAAGGAAAACAAATCAGATAACCTGATAATCAAGGTGAATTTATGGAATGTTCTTTAATCTAATACATACGCTCGTGCTACACACAATGTAAACAATTTTTTACATTACAAATTTACCAGCTATGCAAAAACTCACACATCAACCATATATTACAATGATACAATGTTTCTTGATCGCTCTTTCTTTTGGCTTCCTGTCTGAGTCATTTTGATCTAAACAGAGACTGTCTCACTTTTCTATTATTTTCCACAAGTTGAGTAGATCATTGTTACAGATCTTAGCACATCCTCCTTAGCTTCCTTCGAGACAAAAAGAATGTTCTTTTCATGCTTTTTAATGAAGGAAAGTGTCCCTGTAGGGTTTGTGGATTTGGCCTCCATGTAACACTCTGGAGAAGTTCGCTATATATCGCCGAGCATGCCGGTTCCTGAAATGTGCCATGGTGTTGTGTTTTCATAAGGGTTAAATAAAATGAAATATAATTTTCAACGCTGAAAATAAAAATAAAAATGTACGGAGTGTAGAATAGAAACGTGCAGCCCATTTCACACACACAGCCCCTGTTATATTCACAAATAAAAGACAGAAAATTGAGCAGAAAGAGGCTGATCCCTTTTAATTGGTCTTCCAAGAAATAGATCCTTTTCTTGTTATAAATTTAAGCTCCGCTGAAGCGAGAAACGCGCCTGAAAAGACTCAAATTTAGTCTTAGCTTTTCAGAGACAGTCATTAAGGCGCACACTAACACACACGCAGTGCCACAGAAGGTCTTATTGTAGTTCTTATAAAGCAAAGGATTTTTGGAGGCTTTTAGAAATTGAATACAATGTGCTGGCATATGAGTTATCACTTTCGCACTCACTATAACTGTTAATAATTCAGTTGTCTTTTATTCCCAGCATGCCCTTTGCCTGACTTTTCTTTCCTTCTGTAGTCTTTCTAAATAATAATGCATGCTAAAAGTGCACAGCCTGCATGCTCTTTTCTCCTGCTGATCACTCTCACTCTGTGTGTGTGTGTGTGTGTGTGTGTGTGCGTGTGTGTGTGTGTGTGTTTGTTAGGGTCGGTGATCTCTCTTTCTCTCTCTCAGGATGAACAGCCCCTTCTGCAGCTGCCGCCTCTGCACTGCCAAACAAAGGGCAATTACTGATTATAATTATACAATTACCATTCACATATTTAATCAGAGCAGCTTCAGCTCTCTGTAGGAAGGCTCAGGTAGGCGCAGGGCTCTGATCTTGCTTTTGCAGTGTGTGTATGTGGGTGTGTGTGGTTGAATTTAAAGCAGGAGCTGTACACTGATAGGCTCTGACACAGCTGGGGGCCCTGAGCCCCTGCCCATGGATCATCAGGGACGAGAGATGATGTGTGATGGGAGGAGGAGGAGGAGGAGGAGGAGAAATAAAGAGGGCGTTATGTACAATCTGGCAACCTCTGCCACCAGCGATGCAATGGGATCCCTCCAGCACTGCTGCACAGCCGTCCATCTGACAACTGCCCAAACTCATTAATCTCCCTCTCTCTCCCTCTGTCTCTCCCTCTCTCTCTCCCTCCATAACTTCCAAACCATGTGATAATTGCAATTAGTCACTAAGGGAAACAGATGTCAGAAACAATAGAAGGTTCTGGATGTCCAGGAGGCCTAATGAAGCTATCAGATGTTTCTTATACGTGTGTATAATGCGTGTAGAATGAACGGGCATGTATTATAATAACCTGACAGCTTTTGTTTTCCAGGCAGATCATGCTGAACTAGAAATAGGAATTCTCCAAGAATGAGGCCTCAATAATATTTCAAAGATTATTAAAGCCTGTTCTATGCCTTCGTATCAAAGGGTTAATGGAAATGTTTGCATATATTGAGAAAGACTTAAATTATAACATCAATCATGTACACTTTGCAGATTGAATCGGCTAAATAATTATATATCGTCAGCTTTAGTAGAGCGGGACGTTTTCTTTATGTTACGGAAATTAATTCTGTACGAATTTAAAATCTTATCTGATAACATGATCATATCTGTCATTTTTAAGATGAGGCCTGTGATTTCTTTAGTCAGAACTCTTTTTGTAACGTTCAGAAAAGTTCAACTTGCATTCTGGCAGCTGTCATAAAAACATCTCTCTAAAAACTGCAGACTCTGGCATTCCGTGTTCGGTAAGCAGGGATAGAAAAAAATAATAAAAAATGATGCAAACCACAATTATCCAATATTTCAGGACAGGGAGGCATTTCTGTACATTTCAATGTGTCAAGAAGTTGCTTTTGAGCAGCGGCATAACTGAACAACTTTTTACTCCATGAGCCTTTAACCATCTTTCCTTGTTGCTACAATAAACTGAACAACCCCACATTGATCCTTATTTACATAACAGTAGCATTTACAGTGTGAATCTTTTTGAAGCATTCAGGTGTTACCTAGCTAGCGTCCACCAAAATTACTGATTATAAGTGAAGAACTCAAACTCTTATTTAGTGGGTTCACCAAGGATGATCTAGGATTTCTATATGACATTCATACAGAATCTCTAAGTTTCTATTCTTTTCCCAAAGAGAATAAAAGAAGAAACAGTTAAGGGTATACAGTACTGTGCAAAAGTCTTAAACCACCTCTAAGTTCTTTTTTGCTTTCGAGGAGCCAGACTTTCTTGTATGTTTTAATGTAGACCAGTTTCAAAGGGATGTTTTTTGTATGTTAAGCCACACAGTAACTTATGAATTATTCAAACATAACAAAAACGTCAACTTCAACATCTAACTTAAGGCATAAACCAATGAGAAACTGGTGCAGATGATGACAGATGTTCAGGTCGGTGATTAGTATACTGGTGATGCTGAAGGCTAAGTGGTTGGAACAGACAAAAGGGGAAATGAGGTTGCTGCTGAGGTTGTATCTTTAGGTACTTTTTCAGCTTTTCGCAGTAAAAAAAATCTGTTCCTATTGTTCTAATTGAATCTACATCATTTAACTTAAGTGGATGACCGAATTAGAATAAAAACACATTTTGTAAACGCCTCAATCGAAACCGTCTGATCCGATCTGACTCAAACAAACCAAATTTTAAATCAGAGTGAGAGAGATGGTCTAAAACTTTGATAGTCCATTCAATAGGAAAACATTTGCCACGTAAACACCTGATCTGAACATTTCTCTCGTTCGAATAAATACATTCTTTTATGCACATCTGCCCATGTTGGTCTTATAAAGGGCAAATAAAGAGGCATTAATCAGTTTGCATTTCACAAACAATTAATTATCTGACCAATCATAGATGAGACTGAAATCTTATAGCCAATCATAATGCAGAAGATGGGATTTGTAGGAAAAGATTGTAAACCCAATCTAACTAAGTTCTTGTTCTTCTGTTATATTTCTGTCAGGTTATATACCTTAAAGCATGAAGAACTATGCTACGTATATTCTGATTAATGTTTTAACCATGTAAAAACACATAGGATCAGCATCAAACATTTAAGATGGAATCTCTAATCAGAATGATTTCACTCAGATTGAGGAATGATTTTTTTTTATGTAAACACAGGTAATATGGGCCAGTTTCCATAAACACAGTCAAACTGCTTGGCTACTTAAACAAAAACCAAGTAAACCAAGTGAAAAATCTAAGGCAATTGTGAGAGTGCTAATCCCAGGATTAGAGTGAATTTGAATCGGAGCCGTAGGCAACAAAGCGCTGTGTGTTAAAATATTGGAATGCTGGAAGCATATGGACATGACAGGGAAGGTGACAGGAATACATAAAGGGATTGTTTACCACAGTTTAATAAAGGAAAATGCATCTGTCCTTATGTCCTATTAATTCAATAGTGTTTGTTTAAATTGCACCCATATGGTGTGCTATAAATGTAATAGATAGATAAATAAATAATGCAAAGAATTAATACAATTATTACAAATGCTTTCATTATTTATTTAACGAAATAAATAAAGATGTCAGAGAACGAAAATGTGATGTATATGTAACATATACAGTAAACCAGAGGCAATTTTATTTATAGTGACACTGAATAAGAGAATTGTTTCTTGTGCTTTTACTTATTTACATTCATGTTACCAATGCACTTGATTAATTAAGAAGAAAAGAGAGAGAAATTAGCTGGAGTGATGGAATGGCTAAGAAAAAAGGTAAACCGCATACACATACCGTATGCACAGACCCCTGACTGAGCGATAGTCTTAATTAAAAAGCTCTCGCTGTGGTGTTTTTCATGCATGTCATTTCTGACATCTCTACCAGCAGCTTGCACCCGAAACTTTAACACTGTCTCCTTATTACACACGTGCCACTTAAACATCTGTTTCCTGCAACTCTGAGATTGTGCTAAATACTTGCTAATCAGGTGAAAAGAAATATAAAAGAGATTTTCTCCCAAACCCCAAATCTCAAAGAGAGCAATACAGATGGGTTTGATTTTTTCCCAGATTTGTATTATTTGTATTGAATATTAATGATTGCATGAATATTTATATATAAATATGTATTTCTTTTATTGCTGACATTTTACAAAAACATTTACAAAATAAAATTTAGTTGATACAGGGACTAACTGTATAATGCATGTGTCTGTGCATGTTTTAAATAATATTTGGGAAGGTTTGGTTGGTTGTGTACGTTAATTGTTAAAAATCTGTTTAAAACCCATTTGATAGAAACGACTTCACCTGGAGGTTCATAGTTATTATCCGAAGTATTAGATGTTAAGTATCAAAACCTTCATGCAAACCTTTTAAGAAATTAATTCCAAATGTCTATTGTGAATGCTTGGACGTTTACCACTTTTTTACAGTGCAAATTAGCAGGACGTGCTTGACACTGCCCTCTTATGGATTTATGTGCTTTTGTTTGACCCTTAAAAAAGTAAGACAATATGTCTCTTACATATAGACACATTTGTGGGTGTAAATATACAGAGTGTATCAACATTCCAGCACAAATAACCTAAAAAATGGCATTACGTTTGCTCTGTTGTATGTAGTTAAGCATGTGTGAGATGCTCTGGTTTGTCTGTTATAGATGGCGAACCAAACAGTGAGAGTGTTTTAAATCTGATCCTTTCAGAATGTAAATGGGAGAGCAGCCTGAGATGTTTTCTCAAAAAGCCTAAACATGATGAAATGAAATTAGCAGTCGGCTATTTAAGGCATTATAACAGCTTGGAAGCCAGACGGTTATTCTTTATAGATAATTAAATATCTTCAAGTGAGATACATAAATCTGAATCTAAACACGCTTATAACATACAGCTGTCAATCACTAGTCATAGGGATATAGCCGACTAAAATTACATTCATTATATATTGTAGTCCTACAGTTTGTTAGAGGAAGGGATCATGCATTTACATCATGCATTTACTTAGTCTATACTACTTATCCTGTACAGGGTCACAGGAGGTCTGGAGCCTATTCCAGGTCCCACGGGCACTAAGCAGGGTCCACCCTGGACAAGGTGCCAATCCATCACAGGGCACAAGCATGCACACACTCTCTCACTCACTATGGTAATTTGTAAATGCCAATTAACCTACATGTTTTGCCACTGTGGGGGGAAAACTAGAGGATCTGGAGGTGTGAGGCCACAGTGCTAACCACTACGTCACCATGCTGCCCACATGAATACAATCTTTGCATATAGTGTTATTTAGGATGGCTGCCTAGATGAATCATATTTTAGATAGAGCAGACATTTTCAAGTACAAGGACTAGACAGGTTGATGCATATATAGTACCAGTCAAAAGTTTGGACACACCTTCTAACTTTATGTTTTTTTTAAGGCTACGACTACCACTCAGTCGGGAGGCCCGAAGACTATCCCGTGTTTCCTTTTTGAACTGCTCGCTCACGCACTGTTGGGGGAGGAGTAACTCGCGTGAGCTCACAGACGCCCCGGATTGGCTGTAGAGCCGTGATTAATGTGGGATCACGAAGTACCTCTCATCCCTCCCCTCTGAGAGAGCTCGACCAATCAGCTCTCTTTAGACCACTCGGGAATCCAAGTTGCGATCTCCGGATGATAAGGCCCCATAATTTTATGTTTTTTGTTTTATTTTGTGACCACATTCCAGAACAATACTCCCAGCCAGTGCCCAAACCCCAGCCACTGGATGCAGTGCCGGTCCCAAGCCCGGATGAAATGGGAGGGTTGCGTCAGGAAGGGCATCCGGCGTAAAACCTGTGCCAAGTTGTAGTGCGGACTGGGTATTCCGCTGTGGCGACCCCTTGCCGGGAGCAGCCGGAAGACCAACAACAACAACAACAACAACTGGAGATTTCAAAGTTATGAAATAACATGTGGAATTATTAAAATAATTTCCAAAACTGTTTTTTTAATTTAAAAAAACTGAAACTGGTTCTCATGGAGCCGATCCCAAAGATACCTATCCCAATACATACCACTGCCTCAAAAATGACCAATTAACAGCTCATGAGGTTAGAGCCGTTATAAAAGGCTTTACATAGCTTAAGTAGCAGACACATCTCAATATCAACTATTCAAAGAAGATTATTGCATAAACACAAAAATTGCATATTTTGTATATTTTTTATCCATATAGATAGAATGCATATTTTCACAATGTGGAAGAAATAAAATTCAGGAAGGACCATGAAATTAGAAGCTTTTTCCAAACTTGTAGTGTAGTCGCACAAGCTCTGTTGGTCAGGTCTAGGCTCAGCACTGGTATGTGGCAATAAAATAAAGTCAGCAGACTACCTAAATGTACTGAGTGACTTATCCTATTAATAGAATTACATATTCTAGGACTAAAATTGCGTGAGCACAAGATTTGGCCACATCGCGAGCCACAATCAGAACTAAAGTTGGCCGGTGAAATATTTAAGTGTGCAACTTGTTTTTTTGCATGGCAGGATACAAAACAAATGCACAGGTCAGTTTCACACCGTTTCATACCTGCGGCTGCATGAACCTAACTTTAGCTACAGGAATGAAACTTTGCCCACAGTGAGGTGACTGCTCTCTTTCTCTCTTCATAACATGCTCACCAAACTGAGCCTTCTGTCAAGACTACAGCAGTGTGGGCTGTCCCATATCTACTTTGGTGCTGTTTTCATTTCAGCCCTACGAAAACAGTGTTTTCGTGCACAAAACAGTTTTGCACCTCAGAAATAACACTGAACCTCTACACCATGCTTATATGTAGTTGATGAGTGAAAGAGTTCAATAATAGCGGACTTTACTCTGTTTTATCAGAACATTGCTGTGTGATGAATCCTTTCCTGCAAATGGAAAGTTAATCTAATTCTCTGCTTCTGTCCAAATTGACTTCAAAGAAAAACATCAAAATATAGCTTGATATCCGTAGATATCCTCTTTTTGTCAGATTTAGGATGTTCGGTGTATTCTAAAGAGATTAGTACTTAGCAAATGCTACACCATCCACAGCATACTTGGGTACCACAGCTACAGTAACTGCAGCTTGAGAGTGATAATAAACGTTAGAATTCACTCCAAATGTGTTTTTCAAATCCAAATTCATGTTCTGTTGCTACACAATTACTGAAGCTTATTTGACTGCAACGAGTACAGCAAATTAACAATGAACCGATCCAGCTGTTAATATCAAATATTTCGGGGTCTTAGTAGACATAGCTGTAATGTACTGCTTTTAAGTCTATATAATAAAGTCTAATATTTTGTCATTTCTATAATAATAATAACTTCAACGGGGACTTTGTGGACTCTCCACTGATTAAAAACATCTAGCTCAACATCGATATGGCAGAGTTTTCATTGGGCTGACCTTTAAATAAGGGTTCTATTTTTGAAGACTATTTAGTGTTAGTGCTTTCTAAGATTCAGAGATCAAGTTCTCCTTGAGGACTTGTTTCTCTTTAACACCACAGACACCATAACTGTTAGATAAGTGATTACAAGAAATACATTGTTTTGCGGATGTTCTTCACTCTCACTCTCTCGCTATACAGCTTATCCTGTACAGGGTTGCAGGAGACCTGGAGCACTAGGAACACTAGGCAGGGTACACACTACAGCAATTTGGAAAAACTCATCAAGTCTAATCTGAGTGTTTTTAAACTGTGGGAGGAACCAGGAGGAACTGGAGGAAACTCAGCAAGAACATGCAAACTCCATGCACAGAGATCTGAATGGGGAATTAGACCCTCAACCCTGGAGGCTACAACACTAATCCCTACACTACCATTCTGCCTATGTTCTACAACGTTAAACATAATTATAAACAGCTATAAGTGTATTACTTTGGTATCACACCATTCCATACTTGAGTATTTTCCTGGAACATCATGTCCCATTGTGCTTCACCGAGATAATACAGATTTTTTATACTCTATACAGAAGCTGTGGAAGAGTAATGACTTACTGGGCAAAAGTCTTAGGCACTCGTTTAGTACAAATTTTGTTAGAGATTTTTTTGGGCGCAGTGATGGCTCAAACGGTTAAGGCTATGGGTTATTGGGTTAGTGATAGAAAGGTCGATAGATAGAACTGCCACTGCTGAGTCCTTGAGCAAGGCCCTTAAGGCTGTCTGCTACAGGGTCTCTGTATCCTCGCTGACCCTGCGCTCTGACCCCAGCTTTCTAACCGAAATACCGTATGCGAAAAAAATCATTTCACTGTGCTTTTCGCTTGTACATGTAACAAATGTATTATTATTATTTTAAACCTTCCTCTGATTTTCAAACATCACTATTTCACCACAAGATTAAAAGTTACACAAAAATATTTGCATGCCAGAAAAAGAAATCAGCACATTATATAAGCCACCACTTTTTAGACAAAATAAAAGCTGTTGGGTTTTGCATGCAAAATTAGAAGCAAGTGCAACAGTCAAAGTCTTGAGAAGCACTGTGGGTGGTTCTGTAGGATGCTCAGTAAAACTTAGCTAATTTTCCTATGCAACTGCACAAATTGTACCTGAGACTAAAGGGTCCTCAAAGCAATGTCATACCAAACTCCTTTGACTTTGTTTTATTGACTATTGTTTACTGCGATTCATAATTTGTTGTTGTTGTTGTTGTTGTTTTAAAGCCATCTTTTCTCTGCAGCATTTATTTGCATGTGCCTAAGACTTTTGCACTGCATTGTATAATCCCTCTATGTGTTGTCACCCAGGAGAGGATGGATATTACCTTTGGAGTCTTGTTCTTCTCAGGATGATTGCTAATCAGTGATCTGAATCTGCATCAGGATATACGTAGTTGCTACATACTGTAGCTGCTTTGCGATAATATACTGTACTGTATATAAAACTCAGTACAGCTAAAAGTTTTTTTTTTTAATGGATGTTAGCTTGCAAAGTGCAGGAAACACATGGTTTGTCCTTATTCGTCTTCTGCTACATTTATGGCTAAACTGAAATCTTCATTCAGAGCAGTAATAACACAGCAGAATGTCCATTAGTTGGTGCCTGCAAAATGACTATTCAGAAAGCCCCGATGCAGTAAATGTCTCTCAACACCTTAGTTTGGAAACAACCATAGAAATAGCAGTCATGATTATTTCCCCTTTAAAATCCCCTGCGTAGGCTTCAGTTACTTTGTCTAGACTGTGCCACGCTCTACAGGTCTACTTACCACCTGCTGCTTTTGATTACAGGTTAAAGGTCAACCTGCCTGTCTCTGTATGTGTATGTATGTGTGTGTGTGTGTGTGTGTGTGTGTGTGTGGTTCCTGAATCAAAGAATGGCCACTGGGTCTGGCTACTGTTTTACAATAATGTGCACACACTTAGCATATTGTTGATGGAGGTAAGAGAAAAGCCAGTAGCCACTTTGAAAAAGTGGGGAAAAAAGACAAAATAAATACACTGAAAGCATTAAACACAAGACTAACAACAGAACAATAAGGTATGAATTACACCCCAATCGCTCTTATTCCTACAAACCATGCACTGTTCGGCAAAGAGATGCATGTCTAAAAGCATCTAGACAAAACACAGCCAGACAAAACAAGACTAGACCTCTTTAGCATTAATTAAGTTTAGAGAAAGAAAGGCTGCAAATATGACCAGAGGAACACCATACACACACAGTGCATTATGATTTCAGGCTGCTTCTCTGAGCATGGTGCTGGGACGGTACACATCATCGAAGGAAACACGATTAATCTCATGGAAGGCCTTGCATGGCCTAGACCATCTCCTGACTGGAATCCTATTAAAAATTTATGGAGGATTGTGAAATTGCAAATCCATCAGAGGGATTCATATAACCTTGGGCAAGTGAAGACGATTCGTCAAGAAGAAAAGTCAACCACGATGGTGCAAAATCTAATTACTAACTGCTGTTAGGAATGTTTTTTGTTTGTGAAGCCACTTTGTGGACTATGAATCATACACTCATGATCCAGTAAGAAACAGGTGCAGATGGTGACAGATCAGTGATTAGTACACTGGTGATGCTGAATGCTGAGTGGTTGGAACAAACGAGAGGGGAAATGAGGTTGCTGCTAAGGTTGTCATAGTATATAATGTCTTCACATTTTATTAATTGAATCTACATAATGTAATTTAATCTGGTTTCGCAATAATATTAAAAAACGTTTCATATTGAAATGCATTTTTCAGTTTTATTTACTTCAAGAGCTCATTTCAAAATAGTAGATGTTAAGGAAAAGACCTTTATACCTGCGATTACATAAGCAATAATAGAAAATATCTTGTTTATAATGCAGTATAAATGGTTGAAAAGCATAAAGAGTCATTTATGCAATTGACTCAGTCAGAATCAACATGTCATACTAATTATAATGAGTATAATTCATGATATATTGTGTTAGTAATAATAAGAAGAAGAAGAAGAAGAAGAATATGTTTGCCTTACCTTGCCAGGGATACAGTATGTCAGTTACTATATGTTGTAAGACTCTTGGTGAAATATTGAGGTACTCATGAGCCACATATTTTGTACAAACTCTCTTTATGTTTAAAAAGCTAAGAGACTAGACATATAATCACATAATTTTCGGACAGACATAAAAATACAGTTTGTAGGAGGAGAACTGAAGTTGCCTGATTCACACTAGGTCAGGAGTCAGAGGTCGAGGTAAAGTGGGCTATAGATAAACTCCAATGGGCCAGAAATGGCCGAGCTGTCACAACAGAGACATAACAGGTCATGACACCGAGCCATGTAATCGGTGAACCCTGACCGTAAAGAACAGTGATAATGACAGAGCTGTTGTTCTGTGGGAAACCCTGACAGGAAAAAAATCCCTGCTGGCCTCCTCCACTCCTTTATAAGAAACAACCACATTTCACTCCAAATCTCTCTCATGTCTCTGCTTCTTTCCAGCTTTCTCTCCCCATCCCGGTCTCCATTCCCCCCACTCCCCACCTGGCGTCCAGCCCAAGCCACTGTCTCCTACCTAATTCCTTCTGCACTAACCCGAGTCTGCACCCAGTGAGGGCCAACAAGCTACTCATGAGTGCTGCTTGATGATTCATGTTGCTTCTTGTTGCCTGAGTTTTTAAAGGAAGCTTATCAAAGTAAGAGGAAAGCGAAATGAACAACACCACGAATAACAGGATCATACAGGGAGCAGCGTTTGAAGTAAGAGAGAGTCCAATCTGGAAGAATCGTCAGAGGTAGCAGTTTACAAGGAGAAGCCTCGGCGGCAAATCGCACACACATTATCCGTGTGAAATATTAACACGCACAGCCTCGCTTCACATATCTGCTCCATCTGAACGTCCCAGAACAGTTAGCAGATTTCTGGATCTAGCACTAGTCTTTGGGAAGAGTGTTAACAGTCAACAGTCTGTGTGAAAAAGAGAAAGAAAGAAAGACTGAGCCACAGAGAGGAAGTTATAGTCTTTACGAGCACAAATAGCCTCAAATTTAATCACCCTCCTTTATGCTCTTAAAGAGTCAAGAGTATGAGTTATGAATATGAACCTGTGTGTAAAAAAAATGGGCCACACTTTGAACACAATCAGATCAATAGTACAAAACATATTATTTCAGAAAGTGTCATTATAAACTTCATGCGAGCTTTTCTTGGGAACATGCAATATTAGGTTCCTCATCTACCAACCTGAGCAGACATTCTCACATCTTTAATTCAGTTAACAGTTGACACTAAGACAGCATTGCTCACACACAATACTCCAACAAGGAAGAGTGACAAGTGGTAAAACCAGTGCATCTTAGTCACAATGTTGTTTCACAAGTCAACGTATGGTGACAAAGCAAGCCCCAAAGTTTCTTACCGAGTAGCCAAGGTGTCCACGATCCCCTGTGACAGTCCATCAGATCAGTGTGGAGCAGCCTGTGTGTTAAACCAGGTGGTGTTTCTTCACTTTCAAAAGTTGCAATCTGAAGAGAGGGAGGGAGGGCGGCTCCGTGGCACAAAGACCACAGTCTGACACTCTGATGAGGGATGGGGTTTCTCTAGCGAGCATGGTCTCTCTGTGTGTGTGTGTGTGTGTGTGTGTGTGTGTGTGCGTGTGTGTGTGTGTGTGTGTGTGTGTGCGTGTGTGTGTGTGT
>JAOVVA010000010.1:10065171-10076507 GCA_028565275.1 Leiocassis micropogon
GTGTGTGTGTGTGTGTGTGTGTGTGTGTGTGTGTGTGTGTGTGTGTGTGTGTGTGTGTGTGTGTGTTTGTGTGAGAGTGTGTTGACCAGGAAACCATATCATGGACATTAAGTATTAATAACTTAAATAGTTAACATACCTTTTATTAGAAATATGTGCAGAATAGTATGCAGTCATGTTTCCATGCAAGGGGTCTTGTGTTGAAATTTCTAAAGAATCAAAGCGTAAAAAAACAATTGTCATTTTCAGAAGACTTCAAGCACATTATGGTGATCAGACCACAGCCACAGTAAAACATTTAATGCTGCAATTTTTTTTTAAAAAGCCGTATGTTGGGAATAATGATCTTGGCCGAGGTGGTTCGGATCCCACTTCACTTCTCGTGAATATTTAGTGAGTGGAACACCTGATGCTTGGAAATCGACAGATAACTCGTCACCAACAGAAAAGACTCATTAGTCTGAGGAAACACAGACAGCATGGTGGCTTAGTTAGCACTGTCACCTTGCACCTCCAGGTTGTGGGTTCGATTCCCGCATCTGCCCGTAGTGTGTGAGTGTATCTAAGTGTGTGTGCTCTGTGATCCATCCAGCCCACCTCATGCCCTAGATTTTCCTTTAATAGACTCCTTGCGACCCTGTATACAGGATTTAGTGGTATAGACAGTGAATGAGTGAGTAAGTAAGAACTGTACACACAATCAATCACAAACACCACTTGCACATTACAGGAACTAAGCTGAGACCTGACCTCGCTCCAAGTCATTTTCACATGTTTGCACCATTAAAGGAGTTCCTGGGAGGCCAGCATTTCAGACATGAAGCAGGCAGAGCAATCATGGCTCCGGCGTACTGAGAAAATTCGGTCTTGATAGCATTCAAGCAATCATGGTTTGACTTGAACGCCCCTTGTATTTTACATTATATATACATATTGGAGATCTAACTAGGTGACAGATTGTTCACTTTCTGTTTTTTTTCTTTTCTTCTTTACCTACTGTAACTCGGTAGATGTTTGCAAATAAGATAAGTGTACGATAATGCTCGATTGACCTTCCATTCAATTTTTTTTCATTTTTGAACTGTTAGAAATGTTTGACTCTAAAAACTGTTGATATGTTGCTCCAGTTTCTGAGACATTACCTACATTAAGCACTGCACCAGGATCACCTTATACTACCAAGCATTCACACACAGGGTCTCAAATACAACTCAGCTTATTCCTATCAGTTTCTTCAGAGAAAATAAGAGAGAGAGAGAGAAAGTATGATGAATATAGAAAGCTCATCATTATGAAAACAGTCTGCCATGATACCACAATCATGTAGTGTAAGCTAGTGTCAGCTCTGAGTGAGAGATGAAAAGAGTAGATCACCAGTAGTGCAGTAGTGTGTGTGTTTGTGTGTGTGTCTGTGTGTGTGTGTATGCGTGTGTCTGTGTGCGTGTGTCTGTGTGTGTGTGTGTGTGTGTGTGTGTGCGTGTGTGTGTGTGTGTGTGTGTGTTATGCTTCACTGCACCACTGGGAACAGTAATGAGGGAGACGAGAATACTATTGATCCATGGTTTCCTTTCTGACTCAGACGACAAGCTTATTTCTTAGTCTAAGGCCAAGTGTGTATATGTGACTTGCCATGGTGACCTGAATAGGTCTGTGGGTGTAAATGATGTGTGTATGAGAGAGAGAGAGAGAGAGAGAGAGAGAGAGAGAGAGAGCAGACAGTAGACAGTAGAGGTCACAGTACCCAGAAATTGACAAATAAAAACTTCCCCTATCGCGCTCTCTCTCTCTCTCTCTCTCTGTTATTGTTAGTATGTTTCTATGTTAGAAAGCAGCAGTTTTTACTTTTGTACCTGACATATGACTGGGAAAGAGAAACAGAGAGAGAGAGAGAGAGAGTAAGAGATGATGGTGATGATGATGATGATGATGATGATGATGGAAGACGTATTCTAGACTAAAAATACAAAATTCCATATTGTACAACCCTTTATTAATGTAATGTCCTTTTATAATTATGGACCCTTGCTTTATTTGAAATGGATGTCACCAAGTGGGGCGAGAGAGACAGACAGACAGAGAGAGAGAGAGAGAGAGAGAGAGATAGGTGCTGGACTACTGCTGGCTCTATGTAAAACAATCCCAGAGGCCAAGCTCTGACAGCTAACCGGGCCTGGCAATGGATGTCCATATACACCAGAGAGAGAAAGTGCAAAACTGCACTATTCTTTTTCCATCCAAATGTGCTGACGAGAAGATACACCAGGACAAACCCAAACCCCTAAGGAGTGAAGGAGCAGGGGAGGAGAACAGACGAGAGCAAATGTGCCTCCAAAAAAACTTCTGCAAGTCTGACAAAAAAGCAGCACCTCACCACCCTCCTGCCATCCTTTGTGTATTTTATGGCATGTGACTGATTCTCACCCACACTGTTAAGTTTCCTTACATACACTCTGAGATCGCTAATGATAAGGAGCTTGAAGGGGATGTTAGTGCTCCAGGATTGGGATGGAAAGCTAGTAACGAGTCTCTGATGTCCCTTTCACACATACAGTTTTGCATGGGATAATCCAACTGTAATGAGTCTGGAAGGGGTTACAGTATGTGTGAATGCCACATTCGGATCGATGGACATGGCTTGTACTGTATATTTCTGTCCTGCACTTGGGGACGTAACCTTGGGTGAACTTATGCTCTACGGTCTTTAGTGGTGGTCCGCATGAACTGGAAAGAGGGGAGAGCAGCTGCATGCCAAAACCCACATGCAAAACCAGTTACTGAATCACTTTCAGCACGAAAATACATCTGCTAACGTTATGTCATCTTTAACAACACTTTGTCTCTTTAGTAACTGCTTTTAAGTCGTTCCGGATGGCCGCTAAATCTTTCATGCTGTGTTTCAATTTTTCATTACTGCTAGTTAACTTGAGCGAGGTTACTGCTCACACTGACTGGTTTATGACGAACCTCACCGCTACGTTCACAGCTAACGCGAGCTAGAAATCTAACTAGCTTCTAACGCGAATCCCTGCATCACAAATCCCTTTATAACCTACAAACAAAAACACTACTTGGTGTGTGGAACAAGGGACACTATGACAAACATAACTAGTTTTCCATTTTACACTATTTGGAATTCAATCCTGGAACAGTTACTTAGCCGAGCCTGGAATGAGTGGAGACATAAATAGAAACTAACAAGATGTAGAGGAGTGTCCGTAACCTCCATGGTTTATTCTCCTCACCTTTTGGCTCTATAGTACCTTTGAGAATTTCAAACGACTTTCAAAACTGGACATAACCGATATTTGTGTCATAGAGAACTGTTGGCTGAGAAATTCACTGTTCAACAAGACTGAAAACAGACATGAGACCGATCTATCTATCTATCGATCTATCTATCTATCTATCTATCTATCTATCTATCTATCTATCTATCTATCAGCCTGTCTGTCCGTCTGTGTGTATATCTATCTATTTATATGTGCCAAACCAGGCTGTCAGCAAAGACACAGAAGAAACAACCCACACACACACACACAGACTTGCAGATCAATATAAACCCCTTCTGTCTAAAAATCCCACATACAGACCTTTACATCCTTTCTAACAGCTGGAGAATGGGCCTCTGCTCTCTCGAGACTCTGTGGCTGAATATTGATTAAAGCAGTGAGAACAAAGGAGGGGAGGTGAGGCCATGATTGTGTGAACTACTAGCTAACTGATAGCGCTCTGTGTGTGTGTGTGTGTGTGTGTGTGTGTGTGAGAGAGAGAGAGAGAGAGAGAGAAAGAGAGCTTTCACTCTGACCATCCAGGAAGTTAGCAAAGCTGTGATGGCAAGAAAGGTTTCTGATAACACTTTGTGTGTGTGTGTGTGTGTGTGTGTGTGTGTGTGTGTGTGTGTGTGTGTGTGTGTGTCTCTAACAGCAGTTTGCATTAATAGCCTCAGTATGGTTGCTTGTATCACAGAGCTCTAGAATGATTTGAGTTATTTTCTCTTTATCATACACACAGAGTTTTGCCAGCAAGAGGAGGGACTAAGATACCTAATGTTGTGTTTAGGTCATACTGTACTATACTGTACTATACTGTACTGTACTACATGTCATTAAAAAGGGTGGGGTATTTGGTTATATGTTACATGCAGCGTTTCAATTAAATACACTCATATTTCATTTAGCCATCTCAGTGCAATGTTGAGAAGAGATTATAATTCTCTCTGTGTTAAACTTTAGGATCTGAGATCACTGTGCTAATACATTTAAGGAATATTTTATGATTTTTTTAGTTCAACTGTAATTACATCATTGATTACTGTAATTCATTTTTTCAGTTTTTGTGGTCTACCATCATAACCCGTATCATAACCCGAATCCCCATTATACAACTATAATGCTCGCTATCAAATACCACATGGTTTAAAATTCTCCTGCTCACTTTTAAAGCACTTCATAATCCCGCACCTCCTTATCTTTCAGAGCTCATATAGTTATAGCTGCACTGCTCCTCGTCTCTGGAATTCTCTTTCAGAAAAGATCCGTAATATAGACTCTCCAACCACATTCAAATCACGTCTTATTCAGGAGTGCTTATCCTATCTAATGTAAGCCTGCACTCAAATCTTCACATGACTTCATCTGGTTACAGGTGATAATTTGTAAATTGTTTTATTTAATATTATATATACCTATATAAATAAAAGTGCGTTCTTCTTCTTCTTCTTATTATTATTATTATTATTATTATTATTATTATTATTATTGCACCTGAAGTGACAAGCAATCCTAAAAATTTAAAGGAAAATATACTAAAGTACAAAAGTATATATTTACAATGTATTGTATAGCTATTATTCTCAGTTCTATCATTTAGTCTATCACGACATGAAGAAAAAAAAATTATGCAAACGAATGCTCTTTATAATGCAAACGTCCTGCCCTGTAAACAAATAACTGGTAATGTTCTGTAGCAATTTTATTTAACTATCAAAGTGTTATATGTTTTATTATCTTCTAATACACTGGAAGTATAATTCCGTCAGTGCCACCTGAGGCTTATTGTACAGAGGGAAAAGACTGTTGCTGCAGGAAAGCAGACATGACGAGGGTGTAATAGGCAAAATAGCAGTAAGACATTCTACACAGCTGATAACAAAAGCTCTGTTTAAACTGTTGGTTATATTTCAATTTAACATAATGTACAGTATATTTCCATCTCTTTTGGTACTTTACAGTATAAACACAAATGTCTTTCAGGATTAGGTATGATTATTTTTTTTTCTGTGCCAAGTTAAAATTGCTCGCCCCTCCCTTCTCCCCCGCTGGCCAGCTTTCACATTACTAATATTGTTCCTTCCTGGTACACTTGTGTATTTACACACTCTGATACAATAGATAGCAATATGCATCTAGTTGGTTTGCGCGTTTCCACCAATAAACACAAAGCACATAAGAGAACAAACTAGAAAAACATTTATACATTAATATTATTAATATTTAGGGGAAATTGTCAAGACTGTGACCCTCTTACATGCCTTCCTACTTTATCAGCTAAAGCCAGGCAGTTCAAAGGGTGAGAGCGGCCCGTGCGGCGCATGCCCACGGAAATCTCAGATGAGAAGGATAGAGTTGATGCTGCAGTCCACTTCCATTTTGAGGTAAGGTTGGCCTTTTCAAACCAAATTTGATTCAAACACACCGTACCATGATCAAGATCACCTTTCTTGTTGACATAAGCATGGTACACTGATCCATGCCCAGAAGTGTATGAAGCGTTCACATTACACAAACCTACCAGACTTCAGACTTCAGCGTCAAGTGTATTAAGGTTGAGCCTGGGTCCGTAGTGTTAAAGCACCCTTACTGCGTTACTGCTTTCTGAAAACAGCTTTCGCAAAAATAAATAAATAAATAAATAAAATAAAAAATGTCTCATGTCAGTTTTACTAATTGCTTTTCTTGTTAGGATGTAATAGTAGATTTGAATTTGATAAGTATACACAAGTAATTTACCGACATTCAACAACTTACACTTGCATTATAAATGAGGTATGATGGAACCAGAACATTATCTGGAATTCTTGTCTGCGGTAATGACTAACACTGCAGATGTGGTGTCTAGAAAATTGATTGAAAATGCTACATAATTCCTTTAATGATCAACAGGAAGAAAACAAAGAAATGAAGAAAAAAAAACGACGATTACGTCATTGGACAGCTGGGGGGAATATCATCCCAGGTGACCTTTATGACCTTTGTGATCTTGCCATACCCATGTGACCTGATCTCGCCTGACCCTTCTGTGTGTCTGTGTGAGCACACTTAATGAGCCCACAACCTGTGGGATTGTTGGCTGAAACACACACACACACATGATACACACACACACACACACACACACACACGCGCGCGCGATACACAAGTATCCACTCACTCAGGGTTTGCTCTTTCAAGAGGCTGCAGCTGAGTTATTTAACCATCTGGTGAATCCCAATTACGCATTGTGGATGTAATGTAATAACAGTAATCACATTATCATAGCGCATCACAGCCACTTTGACAAATGTGAACAAGAACCCTGTGCGTTATTGTGGGAAACGATACATTCTCAAATATCACATTGGTAACCTACTGTGCTTATTGACCCACATGTTTAATCCCCTAAGAGTTGTTTTAGATAAGCAAGTATAGAAATACCAGCTCAGTTTATTGTACCTGTTCCCAGGACAGCTGTCTCCAGCTGTTCAGTTCTACAATATTAATGCACATGTTAGAAAAAAAAAAAAATCATGCAATCACACCAATATGAAGAAAGTGAAGTTGAAACTCAAATTGAAAATCACTGACAGTGCTTATAATAATAAGACAAAAAATGTATTATTTTTCTGTAATAGAGTCACAGCAAGAGGCCTGGGAATAAGCGTAAAGGTGACAAAGTCTTTATTCATCCTCATAAGCCAGAGGAAAACCTGTAATTATTGTCGCATTAGTGTTAGTAACATGCATATGGTACAGATAGAATACCGTGTGGGAAATTGATGAACAAAAGTTAAAAAGTCAGGAGGCAGGGAGGAAATCATCTGAAGAGCTTCAGATAGAAAGAAAAAAAAACATTGTATTTAATTGGTGCACTTCACAAATAAAGCCTTACCATTCTTTCATCATCTATTCCACTTTTGTGGAAAAACACTTTTTTTAAGAATATGATTATGGACCTCTGCTTATTAATTTCAGTTACATTTTTGCAACTTCTCAAGCAACAGTGCTGCCGACTCAGAAGGTTAACATTTAGCACGGGAAACTGGTTTTCGGGGAAGATTGCTGGCCGTTACTTAGCATGTTAAAATTTTATTTTAGAATTTGTTATTATTTTATGCAAAACAAGTGTCAAGTTATTATGTCAGGTTTAAAGGAGCAGTAGAAGTGGCTACTGAAAACAATGCATTGGTAGTACTGTAAAGTTTTACTTTTTTAACTACAAATTTATTGTACTGTTTCTCTAATTAATAATGCATGCGTAAGATTTTCCTCTGAGCAGTTTTAACGGCCAAACAGGATAAATGCATTTTTGGAACTTTGTTAATTTTGGGAAATTGGCACACATGGTTGTCTATTACAAAACATTTTTGTTCAAAATCGCAAAACAGTCTCCAGTTGAAAGTTTTGAATTATCATTAGTACCGGTATTGAGCCATTTCGGAGCCATGATGCAATTTCCAGTAGTATTTTTCAAAGAAAATGAAGCCGAGAGATAACATTATAACACTCGTACATAAGAGTTGTATGATTGCTTTCTGTACAAGAGGCATGAGTTACATGCTCCGTGTGCAGGAAGCTGTTGTATTTACTAAATCCAGTTACATTCGCTATTTTCTGTTCTCCAATATGGATTGTTATAAGTTTTTGGTACCACAAATATATTTAAGGGACCATTGGTCGGTTGATGCATGAAAGGACATTACAAAGTGCCTGCCTATACTATGATATAGTGCTGGTGTCAACTAGCAAAGTGAGACTGAAACTGGTAGAGGAGGAGGCTGGTGACGCAAAAATATTTGGTACTTTTTATAAGGTTTCTGTCAGCAAGGTGGCATAGTGGTGAGAACTATACCTCACACCTCCAGAGTCTAGGGTTTGATTTCCATCTTGGGGCGTGGGTTGGGTGTGTGTGGTGTTTGCATGTTCTTTTCATGCTTGGTGGGTTTCCTCCGAGTACTCCGGTTTCCTCCCACATTCCACAGACATGCAGATTAGACCAATTGGCATTTCCTAGTTGTATGTCACAACTAAGTCTCTCACAACAGTTTGCAATCTTTCCGAGAAATTTATTTTTCTCAAAACTTCTAAAATTGAGATATTTCATTTCATAGTCACACAGTATATCTGGCACCGTCTGGTAGGTACTTTAATGTCTAAAAGGGCACACTTGTTCTGAGTGGTGTTACTCCACACATTAACACATAGCAGCATCCTGTTTAATTAATATAATTGATGCGTTTAAGTATATTTTTCATTCGAAAAATGTTTCCACTGTTGCACTTTTCCACCTGTTGCAAGAATTGCAGATCAGGGCCCGTATTCACAAAGCTCCTTAAGCCTAAAAGTTGCTAGAATTTTTCCCTTAAATTTAGGATTAAATCTTAGTAAAGATAAAAATGATTCCCGAAACATCTTAGACCTTCAAACAGCTCCTAAGGTAAAAAGTGTTAAGAGTAGAGAGGAGGACTTTTAAGAGCCTTAAGAGTTTCTATAGCAGAGGACAAAATGGAGGAAAGAAGAAATATTCTCCAAACACTGAACATAAAAGGAAACACTGCTCTTCTGTCCAATTTGCTATTCCACACTGCTATTCCATCCAAAAGTGCAACTTATAGACTGTCCTGCAGCCATGTAAACTGGTAAAAGGTGAACAATTTGGAAATGGATTACAAGTAATAAAATCAGTAGAGTAAATAAATGTAAGAACTTCAATAAAGTAACTACTGTGTGGAAATTGGTTGCTTCAAAAGTAGACACATTTTCAACATTTGGCTGTTTAATTAACTTTAAGGTATTTAGCCTATAACAGAAACTTTGCATAAAGTAGTCTGTAGTCATGATTACACAGTTTCTTCATATACAAACATTATGATTTCACTGTCTATTCTATTATTATATATTCTATTTTCACAAAGTGAGCATTTTAAGACCATTACAGAATTTTCTTTATCAACCGATCACAGTCCTTGAATTGTTACATCATCCCTAGCAACGGGGTCAACCACACCCCCTCACTAAGATAAAGGTTTTTGTACTTTCCTTATTCAGAGTTGCTCTAAGAAGTTTCCTAAATCACTTTTAGGTTAGGACTCCCAGCTAGGACTTTCTAAGCTCAGATTGGAATTCTAAGAAGAATTCTAAGAAGCTTTGTGAATACGGGCCCTGATTTTTAAAGTAGCCAGTAAGAATGAGATCAGTCCTAGCAGATTCTGCGATTTGTTATCCATGGAGAATTGCATCGACTCAATGTATATAGGAAAGAAAACTGCTCGGCTGTGTTTGGTAGAAACAAACAAACAAACAAACAAATAAATAAATAAAAAACTGAAGTGGATTACAACTAAAACGTAGATTTGCTGTCAAAATTTTCATGATTAGTGAAATATAGTGCTAGGAACATAAAAAATAGAAAAATAGACTGAGGATTAGGAGGTCCTGGGTTCGAGCCCTGATATTGTCGGGTTGCCGCTGTTGGATCCTTGAGCAAGGTCCTTCACCCCCAAGTGCTCAGATACAATCAAGTGTCGAGGTCGCAACTGGACCATGTAAACTAAGTGCCACAGAAATGACAGATACAGTATATATCCGCCGCCAAATGTGCCGGGCATCATGTAGATAGACCACAGAGCTAATATGTTATAGCATTAAACACACACTTCTGTAGTTACAGCTTCATATGAAGTAAACCTTTGGAAGGTGTTAAAAGTAAGAGACATGATTGCATTCTTTCTTTTTGTACAGCTCTACCACTTCACCTATTCCCTGCAGCATGGTACGGGTGCAGCCCTAAAGGAGTGACATCGCGAAGCTTTGAACAAAATCCATCTTGCCTGAAACACACACGCACATGTATATATACACACACACAATCATTTGTTCGCATTGATAATGAACAACTGGCAGCTACTGACCACAAATTGTTCATAAGATAAATCTTAATGAGATTAAAAGCAAACATTGGAGACATACATACACACACACACACACACACACCTATAGAGAGAGAGAGAGAGAGACTGGGGCACTGTACCAGATAACTCCTTACAGTGATCCTTATTAAACAGGCTCTACACAGAAATTAAATATTTAAGAACTGCCTCTTCACACAAAGTATAGTAAAGTCAATGCCATTACAGTGATGTGTTCATTGAAGCATTCTCAGGCCACACTTAAACACCACACACACACACACACACACACACACACACTTTTGTATGCACAAGCACCATCTGTGTTGCGGTAATGTGATGCAGGAAAAATACCTCAGGCATACTTACTTATTTATAATTTAATGAATCACTCCTCCCAACAAACACACACACACACACACACACACACATACAAACACAAATGTGATAATAGCTAATAGATTCCCATGGGCCGGAAAGGCAGAAACACAGGTTAGAGTGGAGAAAGGACCACTCTGCTGCTCAGTGTTACTGCTTTTGGCTATATCGTGCTCCAAAAGTGCCTCCGCCTCATTAGCAGCCTATTGTATCCTGCGTACAGTGTAGTGCACACAGAGAATGAAACCTGCTATAAAAACGCCTCATGCATGTATGAGCCTTGGGGCATCTGTGGAAAATGATGATGTCTCCAGCTATGTTACACATTTCACTTGTCAAGTAGCACCGCTGCAGGCACAAACCCAGTGCAATACAATAACTTCCCTACATTATATTCTCTCTCTCTTTCTCTCTATGTCTCTCTCTATGTCTCTCTCTATGTCTCTCTCTCTTTCTCCATACAGCATAAATATCAGCAGCCAAACATATAGGCATAAAGAATTAAAGTGAAAAGCGGATAAACAGAGGGTGCTGAGTGAACGCATGAGTGAACACTGAAGCACAGTGTCTCATCTTTAAGATTTCTGACAGATGGCTCACAGCAGCCGCAGCGAAACACTTCATCTCTCAACTAAAGGAAGGCATTCCATGAATTAGCCAATGAACTGATAATACATGTACTTCTGAAGCCTACATGTAATTATGGTGTACACGACAGGTTACATTCAATTCAATTCAATTCAATTTTATTTATATAGCGCTTTTAACAATGGTCATTGTCTCAAAGCAGCTTCAC
>JAOVVA010000010.1:10076607-10100857 GCA_028565275.1 Leiocassis micropogon
TGAGATGGCAATAGGAAGAAACCTTGAGAGGAACCAGACTCAACAGGGAACCCATCCTCATCTGGGTGATAACAGATCCTCAAACGGACTTCATAAGGTCACTTTCAAAAGTCGTTACGACCGAAGTGACACTACATTCCTTAAACACACCCTGACGCTTCTCTTTCCTTACTGGAAGAGTAGGTTTGCCAGAACCACATTCTCCCTTAATCACACTAATTGACCTGCTCTTTAATTTGTTGTTTAATTGCCTTGCACTGATCGTCCCATCACACAACCCTGGCACCAACGCAGGAGTCCACTGAACCTGAGAACCCGCATGCTCGCCCAGTGCCACCTGCCAACGACAGGCACAGAGGGGAAGGTAAGATGCAGCAAAGAGCAGATGGCATGCGCGCAGGAATTAGACGAGCAGAACATCCCAGCTGAGCCGCACCAAGCGGGTGCAACCAGCTCTTTCTCTGTGCTATTAGAAATTATAACGGAGCCATTACTACACATCAGGGATTTCCTCTCACAGGGCCATGTGAAGGAGGGGGCAGGAAAAGAAATAGACTGCCTGCAATCGATCAGAAGCAAGTTTCCGACTGCATGATCCTGCTGAGTTCCTGTGCATACATTAAGTCAGAGAGAGAAAAAGATTAAGGCATTCACTCAAGCTTATTTAAACCAATTTTTCCATTAAAAAAAATTAAAAATACATTGTTTTTAACCGACCAAAAACATGAGATATGCTTTGCTTACGTAGTTTTACACAGAATCTAGTAAATTTACAAGTTCCTTAGTACAGGGTAGCGAAGGCCTGGAGTCTGTCAGAGGTGAACAGGGTGTCGATCCATCGCAGGGCACGCACATACTACATGCAATTTGGGAATGTCAATTAACCCTATCTGGATGTCTTTAGACTGTGGGAGGAAATCAGAATACCTGGAGGAGACCCACCAAGTGCATATTTCTTGACTATTGTCAAATGTATATTTTATATTCTTTTCTAAGACAATAAATATAATATAAGATTATTAAAGCTATTTTATTGACATTTGTAGTAATTTCAATCCTAAAAAGGTCTCATTGTGAGAATCTACAAAGACATGCCAGAAGTAACCAAGCACTCATAGTTTTATTATATAATATTTATCTATATATATTTTTTTAATATGCACTGTAATTTGTTGCCATTATTATGACTATATGTGTCATATGTATTTCCTTCTTTTTATATTGGAGTAGACACATACCTAGAAGTGAACATTTTAAAGAAACTTCTCATTTACAAAGAGGCAGAATTGTTGGTCATTCTGAAGGTGGACTCCAGAGACAAACAGCTAGGAATCTTACAATACACCTTTCTAACATTAACAAAATGATACAAATTATAAAAATATTAAAATGTATAGGGTTAAAACATTGACAAAGTCATGAGCTGACAGACATATTAATCTTGTTCAAAGATCTGTTGAGAACGATCTCTCGTTCTTTGGTTAGGCAAGCTGTTCAGCCAAGTGAGTGTTAATAATGTATCAGTAACTAAATGTTAATAGATCAAAAATCTAACAAATCTTGGTCCACACAGTTACGCATACTATGCATGTTTATTTACTTCTTGCATGTCTGTGTATTTAGAGAAAGAAGCAAAATTATCTAACAATGGAATAAGAAAATGAAAAGGTAAAAAATAAAAAGTGCCTTTACTTATTTTCTATTTGAGCTATTGTATTCCTATAATAGGGGGGAAAAAAACTCTGAATCGGACATTTTTGCTTTCGGGTGTAATGTTTTGCAGTGTTGTCAACAATGCCAAATGGACAATGTGGTTTAGGGCTGTGGTTCCCAACACTGGTTCCTTTGCCCTACACATTTTAGTGTTTTTCCTGCTGCGTCACACTCACTTCTAATCAGAGAAGGCTGTTAATTACCACATTAGCTCAATCAGGTTTGCAGGAAGCAGGGAAAACAGGGGAGAAAGACCCCTCCAGGACCAGGGTTGAGAACTACTTGTTTAAGACATAAAATGCTTAAAAGGTGATCATATAAAGTAGTTACATATCAAGGGTGTTAAAAAGCACAAATGCCAAAATCAGTATGAAGTATGTATAATTTAGCAAAACACTATAACTCCAGTTCTCACAGTTTTGTCCCATCAGCAAGCAGTTATGTGTACAGGCATTTAAATGTGCAATTTAATATAAATAATAAGTTGTTAAATTTTATTTAAAAATCTTGCAAACTCATGCTTTAATTGTGTTTTTTTTTTTTTGTAGTGAGTTTCTGCTAGCAAACTGGAACGGGGAAAAGAAAGTGATTTTTTTTGTTGTTGCACACAACACCTTTTTAATTACAAAATTTTTAAAGATTATGAGAAACATAAAAAAACCTATATAAAAACTTTAGGTTATAACATCCTCAGCCTCCTCCTCTACTGTAACAGTCCAGCTTCACTTTGTTTTTTGATGATCATAGTACAGGGATACGCTGTATAACCTCTGATCAGCGACTGCATGTATGTCTGTGGTCCCATGAGATCATAATAGAGATCAAAAATATTGTTTGGAGAAAGGGGCATGGCAGACAAAACCAGTGATATCAATTGCAAGAGCTTTCCATACACAACACGTGAAAGATGAATATGTAGTCATTTTCAACAGAAATGCTTTGGTACACCTTGTGTGGCTGTCTAGCATAATAAGCTAAAATCTAAAATGAATGAAAATCCAAAAATCATATTTTGCTGTCACTTTGCTGTCAAACTCTCCATTTGCAGTTAATTGTTTGTTTTTTAATTAATTATCTTTAATTCTGTGATCTGATTCTATTGTATTTCTGTTGTCTGACTCTCAGTGGTAAATATGCTGATTATGTCAAATTTCTCATTCCTTGTGCCTTGGTATGGCCTCAGATCACTGTAAGAGCTCAGAAAACACTGAGGCCTAATGGGACCTCTAGCACGGATCAGACGGCTTCTCACTTATCATGGCTTCTCATACACAAACGGAACTCTTCATCTTGAGAGTGAGCTGATGAAAGACGCTCTGCTGATCTGAAGAACAACACAAGTCTGCTGGTTTCCTGCCTCATGCAACGTTGCTGAATTTCAATAGTAACAATGTCACCAGGCGGCATGGGTGGCTTAGTGGTGAGCACTGTCGCCTTGCACCTCTAGGGTCCGGGTTCGAATCACAGGCAGGTTCGATTGCCACCTTTGTGTGCATGAAGTTTACATATTCTCCACGTGCTTGGTGGGTTTCCTCCCACACTCTAAAGAGATGCAATCGGCATTCCTGTAGTGTATGTATGTGTGTGTGCCCTGCGATGGATTGTCCAGAGTGTACCCCACCTCGTGCCCTAATTTTCCTGGGATAGGCTCCTCCCACAACGCTGTATAGAGGATTATGCAGGATAGACGGTGATTATCACTGGCGAACAATATCACCAGAAGTAAATATAGTGAAAAACATACAGCCAATGATTTATGATTCATGCATCAGATAAACCAATATTACATGCTGCCCACATTCACCAATTCATTTGTAATGAAAATCTAAAATTGTATGTTGGTTGCTGAAATACTACTTTAAAAGCCAACAGGGCTTTCATAAGCAAACACTCAATTTGCTGGAAAAAGGGTGTGTCCTGGTTTTACTCATTACGTTAACACCCTGAGTAAAGTATTTAGCTGTGTGATGGTTGGGGGAAAAAAAAAAACACAACAGCTTCACATTCTGTTCTCAACTAATTGGAGTGAGAACATTAGACGTTTTCTGAGTGCAGTTACGTTTTTTGTGACAAGCTGTTTAACGTTTAAACAGTGCTTATGCAGCGTCGTATAAGCAGTTGACTCATACAGAAAAATTTGACAGGTTTCATATAGTGTATGAATAATCATAATAATGACACACATGGCTTTTACTTTGCTTGATTTTTCATGTATAGTTTTTTTTTTTCACTTACATGTGATTTTTTTTGCATGATTCATTCCTTTTCAAGTGTGATTTTTTAAAATAAAATTTATACATTCATTGTCATGTGGTTTTCATGATTTACATTTATTTTTACACGATCATTCACATGAGATTCATTTATTTTCATGCATTGTTTATGATTCATTTCTCACTACTCGCTTTCACGTGTGAAAATGCTCTACAGATTATTCATTTGTTTTCACATGTATTTCTTTTACACAATAGTCATTACCAGTATTTCATGTGGGCTCATTAATCACATACTGTATTATTCAAACGATGAGTTCATAGGGCATAACGTTATCACGATGAGTTCATAGGGCATACGCCATCAGTCTTTTTCCTTAGAGTGACATTTAAGATGTAAGGGATTTTTTCAAATTTATTTAAATAAAACTGTTAAATCTATGTTATGAAAATAATCAGTCACAACCGTTTTTTTGTTGTAATAAAAATCAAAGAGATCGAAATCTCCTGCCATTAGAAAAATTGTCTTTGCAGGTAATATGATCCTTTAGAATGAAATGACACACACACAAGGCCTCATTGTGCTTTATTAAAATCTGATGGTGTAATGAAGCTAGATGATACACTCACCTGACAACATTAGCTAATTTAGGCTCAGCTGAAGCATTGAAGCAGAGCATCTGCAAACAGAAGCAAATCAGTCATAGCAGGCGCAGGCTTGAGCAAGGCCAGGTTTCAGGTGACATTTGCCCTGGCCAAGCCTGTGTCACCAGAATGCTCTCCTAATCCACACCGCACAGCTGCTGCATATGAACTCTGATACTGAGCGTACACTACAGCGATCAAATTATAGCAACCATTTAATTTATTAATCCACCGTGGCTGTGCGAATCTGCTAGTGTGGAGTGTCTGAGATGCTTCTACCTTACACACTCATACATAGTGACTTGTAACATGTTAATAGAAACAGATTGACACTTAATGAACAATAATTTATACATGTGGATTAGCTGCACATAAATTCCAAAAAAAATTTGTTGTATGTCTGGATCAGTGAAAGATTATGATTATGATGATGATGATGATGATGATTATTATTATTATACAGTATATTATACAGTAACTTTTTTGTGTAGAATATAGAATGTTCTTTGGATAAGAGTATAAGCATAATGTAACTGTATAAGGTGTGAGTACAGAGACAAGCTACAGGTCATCAGAGAAAGAGCCTCCATTCCTCAGTAAGTGAGCATTGATTGCAATATTAATGAGCTTAGCTAAAGATAGCTAATAGCTTAATGTTAGATATTGTTTAAATCATGAGCTCCCCCATCATTTAGTTTTAACTTTGTAATGGGTTGCACACTGCAGTAGATTTTTTTTCTCTATATAACTATTTGCATTTAAAAGATCTACTCATTTATTGTAACTAAAAGACATGCTCTTTTTATTATTTTTATTATTAGTAGTAGTAGTAGTAGTAGTATCAAAGGACTGGAAAATCAAAAGTTTCTTCTGTTTTGTTTTTTGTTTTTTTGCAGGGGGTGGGGTGCTCAAGAATAGAAAAACATGAATGTATTCAAATTATTTAGTTCCTGCACTGGATGAATTATTTTTTTTTATATATAAATTATCACAAGTTTACTATTATTACTGAGAAAAGTAAATCAGATTATTGTAACAATTAGCACTGTCACCTTGCAACTCCAGGGTCTAGGGTTCGATTCCTTATCTCGGCGTCTGTGTGCATGGAGTTTGCATGTTCACCCCATGCTTGGTGGGTTTCCTCCTTTTTTTTTCTCTCCAGAATATGAAAGTGTGTTAATAATAATTCTGAGCAATTACAATTACAGCCATAAAGATTTGTTTTTATTCCTTCAATTACACAAACTATATTTTAGACACAGAGACCCTGAATAGGATAAAGCCTTAAAGATGAATGAATACTCAATAAATAAATAAATAAATCCTCATTTATACTGTATCCAATACACTCCCATGTCATTCAACATGGCCTTTCTTTGTCTCAAGTATATTGTATATTATGACTTTTTATTTTTCTGTATTAATCTAATACCACCATCAACATGATTTTTATAACTGTAGGAATTATTTAAGAAGAATCCTCTAAAGGAAGCTAAATGATGACATTTTTATGTTAGGGAGGGGATGCCATTTGTTTCTAGTGTGACTGCATACAGGAACAAAAAAGTAAAATCTCACAACTGAAAGTCAATATATTGTATAGAGCATTAGCTCCATCTAGTGGACAAAGTAGGGAGGTGACTTAAAAAAAGCCATAAAAGCTTTAGCATTACTGAAGTTAAATGAAGAGCCAGATATTTCAAATAAATGACATTTTATTTAATCAAATAAATGTTTTTACAAGGCAAAACAAGGGAAACAAGTATATGTTTGATAGAAACGCATTAAGCAGATTAAACCAGTGAGGTGATCTAAAGATAAATAAATGATAGAAAGCATGCATTTGCTGATTCTGTACTTCAGTCCTATTCACTCGGGTTCTGAATCACTATCAGGAGATATTCTTTGTCTGTAAATATTAGAGAAAAAGAAAATTCCTGTTAGACTGGTAATCATTAATTCTCTGGATCAAAAAAGCAAATCGTCAACAACAACAAAAAATCTCCATTTGATATGTAAAGTGGTTTACCGGGTGCCACCATGATCTCATGTTTCTTGGATCTGACCCGTAGAAAAGTGAGGTCGTTCTGAGGGTCGATGTCTCGGACTGTGCTCCTGGCTTTCATAGCGAGCTGATGAAGCAAGCCTGCATACTGCACTGTGGTGGAATTGTCCAATGTGGTTCGAATAGGAATACCTGAAAAAAACAGTGTTTTAATCACATGACCATTTCATTTCAAACACAATGGAAGGAAGCACATAGATAATGTGCCAAGTAGTCTAATGTCCAAAAATGTGTGTTGATTCTTTTATAATAGTTTAAATAGAAACATATGATATAAGAGGTCAAGAATAAACTGTAACATAGAGCTGTACAGTTCAACTGACACTGCATGATACAAGCATGATTCAAAAGTCAATCACTATGCAAAAATATTAGACTTGCTGATTTTCTTTTTTACTTGTAAAGTCCGTATGAAATGCAAGAAAAAGATACTAGTTGCTGACTGTAACAAAAGGCACAACACAATAAGGAAGTCGTTCTCGAGGTGGGATCCTTAAAGCACAGCCAGAGCGTCTATAATATTTGTTTGTCTGCAGTAGACATTATCAAAGTCCATCTCTATGTATGAGCGAGTGAAAATAGTTATCCGTTTGACTGGTCACTTGAATTGTAATACAGAATGTGCCAAAATAATGTATTTATTTATTTATTTATTTAATTATTTATTAAATGTAAACGTATTTGCAATACATCCTCTATAAGATTTAAATGTATTTGTAAACATACATGGCTTCATCTCTCCCACTCATGAGAAAGATACTGATACACAGATACTGGGTGTACAGTATTAGTCAAAGATTTGGACAGACTGTCCAACTCCATTGTCTTTCCTGATTTTTATTTCTTTCTACATTGTAAAATGCTAAAGGCCTCCAAAATATGCAGTAATCTCCCTTAAACGGTTGATATTGAGATGTGTCTGTTACTTATGCTCTGTAAAGCCTTCATAACGCCTCTAATTTGGGCTGCTTTTATTTGGTGATTTCTGAGGCTGGTGACTCTAAATGAACTTCTCTGCAGCAGAGGTAAGTTGTGGTCTTGCTTTCCTGGGATGGCCTTCATGAGAGCCAGTTTCATCATGGAGCTTGATGGGTTTTGCAAATGCACTTGACAATACTGTTCTTGCAAGAACTATTCCAGAACAGTTGAACCTTCATGTCTGAAAATAACAGCAGACTGTTGTTGTTACTTAATTACGTAATGCCGTGTTAATTGATAGTTTTGAAATTTCCAGTATTGTGGTAGAATATGGAACAAAATTAATCACTAAACAAAAAAAATAAACATTTAATTATTAATATTATAAGTATTAAAAGGTTTGTCCAAACTTTGACTGGTATTGTACATACAGTAATGTTATAAGATAATCTCCCCTACGTATGAATGAAGACTGGGGAATCCCTTTAGTGTTTTTGTAACATCAAGCATATAAATAATGCATATAAATAATGTCAATTTGGATCTGATGTGTTCTGTTGGGGAATAAAAAGGCATGGCTGTATAGAGAGCCTATAGAGCCTATCCCAGGAAACACGGGACACAAGGCACGGTACACCCTGGATGCGGTGCAAACCCATCACACATACGCTTACACACTAGGGCCAATTTGGACACACTAATCAGCCTACACTGCATGTCTCTGGACTGTAGCAGGGTGTAAGAGTACCAGGTGGAAACCCAGCAAGCACTGGGAGAACATGCAAACTCCAGAGAGATTCAAACCCCCACCCTCGAGGTAACTGTGCTTACCACTGAGCCATCCACAAGAATGCTAAAATAAAACATGATTCCTTATTGTAGTGATTAAATAAATAGTAAAACAAACAGGCGTGTTACCTTCAGCGTTTACAACTATTGTCCCTATAACACCTTTGTGTGCCTGAATCCTCTTCAGTGTCTCCTCCACTTCAGCCTGGAACACAGCAAGAACAACATCTGTACATACTAACTCTCAACATCTGTCTGGATCTAAACAAGTGATGATTACTGTATATGTTTTTACATCCGGGACAATGTTCAAGACAAAACTGTAAACTACAAACCATCTTACCATGACTCCGCAGTGTCACTGTGTCTCTGTGTTGTGGCTTTCAGCTGCTGCCTGGAGACGGAAGTGTGAAGCAGGAAACAGTCAGCGGCTCGAACAAACCTTTAACATTAAAGACCGTTTCCTTTCATGTCAGTTCTAAAGTTTCTCTTTTACATCTGACCTAATTAATAATGTTTAAATCTCTTATTTCAATATACAGGACACACGCATGCAATACAGTAGCATGTCCACAACTGATTTAAATAAGTGAAAAAATGGGTTTGTTTTTGGTTTAAAAATCTTAATGTAAAATGCATTACTGTTCTTTTATAATAATAATAATAATAATAATAATAATAATAAAACATACCAAAAAAGCTCCCACGTGTATGCAAAATTCCTTTTTTTTAGTAATTAAAGTGAATACAAATAGAACTTGGCCATTATAATAATAATATAATAATTATATTTATTATATTATGTCGTTTTTCAACTTCATTAATATAATTGAGTTTTTATTTTGTTCATTTTTTAATTTATTTAATTATTTATTTATTTACTTTAGCACGAGTTGTTTGACTGTCCTCATGTCCACATAGGTTTCTTTTGCACTCTCTGGTTTCCTCCACTCCATTCAAAAACATGCAGGTAGCTGGATTGACTAGATAAATATGTGTGTGTTTATGCAGTAGACTGGTGTCCTGTCCAGTGGCATCCTCTACACTCCTGGTAGTCAAGGCCCTGACCAAGATAAAGAGGTTGCTTTGGGTGCAGATGGATAAATGAATGATTACATTAGGGCTACTTTTATCTAATGTTATTGTATCGTTTTTATTCAATCATAATACCCAGTGTAAGGCTTTTGTTTTGAAAAAAAAAAATCTAGCTAAAACCGGGTAATCCTGCTTAGCTCACGCTGAGACAATAAAGCAAAGGTGTAGAATATTATGATGTGTTTCTAACAGGAGAACTTTACATCCATGAACTGGTTTGGGTTTGGTTTTAATGGCTTTGGACAAATAGATCCACAGAGAAACGATGAACAGGAGGATATTAAGGTGCTCAGGCCGGTGGCGCTGGGGTCTTTATGCGCATGCGCTGAGTCAGGTCTAAGCAGAACAGGTTCGAACCCAAAACAAAAAACCCAGACGTGTAAAGTTGTTGCGAGTTGGAGCCGAAGTGCGATCATCCACAGAACAGGTGAGGGTTTCGCCGATTATGTTGCAAAATGCAATGCACACCTCTTTCTCTCTCTCTCACACACACACACGAGGTCAAAGACTCAGAATACATTTACGATCAGTTGATGGCTGAGTAATTATTTAGATAACAAAAAATGTACATGACCAACACACATTATTATTATTATTAATAATAATAATAATAATAATAATAATAATAATAAATAATGTTATTTTAATATAAAAAAATAGTTGTCACGTGACCTGGGATCACTTATAGCGTTGTAACATTTAACAAGGAAACATGACGCAGCTCAAAAGAAAGACGCAACAACAGTAAGAGAGTCTGTAAAGGACTGACGTAAAGTGGCAACAAACACGTTTTCATCCAAGGCTTCACACAGGACAGCGGTTTGAAAGGCGGCGATCACGTGATTTCTAATTCCCTATTCGGCAGTACTTCCGGTTGTTCTGCCAAATGATGCTGCCTTGTCAAAATGTTACCCTGGCGTGTAGATAGATTTGCATTACCTTATCGAAAAACCTTATATTGGTAAATGTACCATTACACAGAGTGGAGCATCTTTTGGTACTTTATTATAGCATATGTTTACTGGAGCATTTAAGAGTAGCATATTCAGCATAGCATCAAATAATGCTTCCAGTACACTCACTCACTCACTGTCTATCCTGTAGGAGACTTGGGGCACAAGGCGGGGTACCCCCTGGACGGGGGAACCAATCCATAATAGGACACACACACACACACACAACGGGCAAACTGGGATTGACAATTAATCTGCATGTCTTTGGACTGTGGGAGGAAACCTGACTACCCAGAGGAAACCCACCAAGCACAGGGAGAACATGCAAACTCCATGCACACAGAGGCGGGAATCAAACCCGGATCCTGGAGGTGCACGGCAACAGTGCAAACCACTAAGCCGCCATACTTCCACGTCTAGTACACGCCCAAGCTTGTTTTTCCTTGCATGGGAAAAAGAAGTGACAGGTAGCATGGGTTGGCAAAACACCAGTTTCAAAGTCATGCACATTTCAAAGGAAACGTTTCCATTTCCATTATATATCTGGATCATATTTATTTTGTACCTTTACACTCCTAAAAAGCAAGTTATATGTCTTATTTTATTTATTTATTTATTTATTTATTTTTATTATTTCCTGTTTGTTGTGCAGGTGATCACCAGTGTGTGTGTGTACATGGAGCAGAGGGCAGTGTCTTAGTGTCAGAGAGTGAAGGATGTGAGGATGCTGTCCTCACTGAGAGCTGTTTGACCCTCAGCTTTACTCGCACTGTCCAATGCTGGAGTTTACACAGAAAAGGAAGAGCGCTTGTGTGGAGTGAAGAACTAAACAGCACTGAAAAGACTGGTACTGTCATCATATCTAGTTCTTTAAATGCATTTATTTTCCAAAGTCTTTTTACTGTAAAATAAATTCTGCCAATCCATCAATTCAGACATTACACTTTATTCGCACAATAATATTCAAGGTATTTACCGAAGACATAGAGGTTATTTCATATTATAGAATCTCCCTTTCAAATCAAACTGGATAATCACTATATAAAAATCAATAATGCATATAATACGAAAATATTTTTCAGAGTAGTTGGTTGATTCCCAGCACAGTTACCATTCTTGTAAATCACAGACAAAATCGCCTGGTTGTGGTTCCTCGACCCCACTTTAGGAATCGGTGGCTTAGAGCTTTTATTCGTTGTCTTCTGTAACTGCTTCGTCCAGCCATAATAGCAGTAGACCTGGACTGAATCCCAGGAACACTTGGCAGAAGGCCGAGGTACACTGTACATTTATGTCTCCAGCTGCAATATATACTTGGACAGTCATCAGTATACCCTGACACACAGCCAAATTATTGGGGAAACACATCGTCAGAATAACATGGATAGACTTTACTATAGAGCTTCATGATCCAGTACTTGAGAGCGTTCATTCAACCCTTAGTTGTACTGATGTACACTTTAACTGGACTCCGGTTCGTCACAATCAGCCTTTTTTTTTTTATTGGTGTCGAATATGAGGGGACTGCCAGGGATTTCCCAGGACTGGATTCTACAAACATTGCATTGTGTGCATTAGTAATTGCAGAGCCTATATCTAACTATGCTCTTTTTTTTTTTATTGTAAAGGGAATGCTCTAGCACTACCATTGGTTCCGGGGGGATATATAGCCTCCAAGCCTCCTTTTTTTCGGCCCCTCTCTCTCCACCTGCAGGCAGCGAGCTTGGCACTGGGCACTGAGCACGCTGTTCTACTCACAGCCTCCGGGACAGTCTACACCTGGGGACATGGCAGGTGAGAGACAATATCCAAAAATTTTTTTAGTATTAATATTAATGTGCTTCTTCCAGTATGCTGTCATTACATATATTCATTAAGGTGTAGCTTTCTGTGAGGAGACATTTATTTAACATTTAACAGAGGAATTTATGCTTTGTTCTCTGTAACAACAAAACTTTATATTATATTGTATTATAAACAAGAATATAGAATATACAGTAGAGAGGTTAGTAAAGGAAAGTCTGTGTATAGATGCTATAACATGAGTGATAATAGAAATTGACTTGCATCATGGACATACTGTAGTGCTAAACATAATGATAAATGGTTTGACAATCATAACGTTACCAGTCTAATACAGTTTAAAAGAAAAATGTAACATACTTTTTTCCTTAAAAATTTGTATGACGTTTTATTTCTCACTCATTTTGCAGACCTTTTATCTTTTTCATACTCATAAATGGTTTCCACACTTCCTGTTTGCATAGCCTCTGTATTCTCGCCTTTGCTTGCTCATGCTGCTTAAAGCACACTGTTGAATGGATCAGATGACAGTAAAGTTGCCATGGCATAACTGTTGTTGTTTTGGCAGCCATGGTCAGCTGGGTCAGGGCACTCTGGTGTCAGGGGATGAGCCTCAAGCAGTAGAGGCACTGTGGGGAGTCCCCATGAAATCTGTCGCTGCAGGAGGCTGGCACTCAGCGTGCATCAGCGGTGAGAATAGAACTTCAGTATCCACATGGCTATTCATGTTGCTTGAGAAGAACTGTTGATGATTGGCATTTGTATATACAATTTTTTTATATAAAATATAAAAGTTGCACATTAAACACTGTCATATATTTAACACGTACTAGTTGCTGCATAATTAACCGCATAAAATCAAAAATCTCGTTATGGACCTGTGTAATTATTTAATCTCAAAAGGCTGCAATTTATTACAGGTAATATATGCATAGCCAGAAATTCATGTAGAGTTGTAATAATTTAACTGTGTTTTTCTTTAAATACTTTTGAGGTGTACATACAGTACATACATTTTGGCAAACGTCCTCTTAATGAGATGATTTAATACTTATTAAATAATAGTTTATTATTATTAATATTATTATAGGTACATTTAATAGGTAAACATCACAGTTTAAATTGCAATATGTGTCCTGTAATTTGATTACATTGTTAATAAATCCTGCGTCCTAACACATACCGTCGGGGAACAGTATGTGGAACCACCATTGAATGATTTTTTTTGTTGTTGTCTGTGTGCATGCATGTGTGATTTTGTTGTTTGTTTGTTTTTTCCTTTTTTATTTTAATGTAAACAAGTATCAATAAGAAATAATAAATAATTATCATTCTTGTTAAAGTGTTTTGGACAAAGGAAATTTGGTAACTTATTAATTTAAATTAGTTAATTACCCCCAACATTGCTGTGTGCATAGTTATTTGATTCGATATGATCACACTTTTAAAATGAATAATAATATTAATTATTATTATTATTATTATTATTCATTTTAAAAGTGTGATCACATCGAATCAAATAACTATGCACACAGCAATGTTGGGGGTAATTAACAAATTTTTGGGGGGGTTTATTAATAATAAATTAATTAATTGTTCTCAGTATTGTGTGCATTTAGACCGTCATAGAAGCGCAGTAATCTAAATCTTTAATGATTTGGTTTTAGTTACATAATTACTTATACTTATGACATTATAATACCTAATCTAATTAGTTATAATTATCTCATTTACTCTGGCATCTCCGTGTTCAGGTGATCGCTGATTCCTTTGTTTACTTGGCAAAGGTTTAGCATTTCTTCGATCACAAAGTTTCTGAACAGTTAATTAATTTATTATTAATAAACCCCCCCAAAAAAATTTCATCAATCTTTGAAGCACACTTGAATCCCTTTATACCTGGTTTTTATAATTTTAGTTATGTGCCAAACCAAAGCATTGTGTAATGTGTGGGGTGATTTAACCAAATGTGATTTAATGTGCACAGCTGGGGGAGACCTGTATGTATGGGGCTGGAACGAGAGCGGGCAGATTGGCCTGCCATCAAAAGGCCTCAGAGAGGAGAGTCAGAGAGAGGAGGAAAGGATTGGTGAGACAGACAAAGTTAAAGAAAACATAAAGAAGGACGAGGGCACCACCGATGTTTTCATCTCGATTCAAGCATTCCCCGCTCTGGTGGATGTATCAGAAGCGTCTGAAATTAACATGATCAGCTGTGGATCCCGTCATACAGCAGCTATAACCAGTAAGACTCAGAGATATCCTTCCTGTTTTTTTTATATTTCATTGAATCTTATGATGTTTCAATTAATTAGGAGTATTGATTTTTTTTTTAGGCACTGGTGATCTCTACACCTGGGGATGGGGTAAGACATTTTACCTTCTAGTTTGTTCACTAGTAAATAGGGTGCTGATCTGATAAGCTCCTGTTTTCTTTCTAAATCAGGTCTCTATGGGCAATTGGGTCATGGTTCAAGATGCAGCTCAGATGAACCAAAAATTGTGGAGTTTTTCACAAGTTCTGGAATGAGTGTGAGAGATGTCAGCTGTGGATTATGGAACACATTTGTGGCAGCAGTTCCAAGAGACCCTGTCGCACCCTGACCCACACAGTATACAGTATTCAATACAGTAATACAGTATTCTTTCTTCTGATTAAGGACAACTCAACACAGAAATAAAGAGGAAGCATTTATCAAATATACAAATATATCTCCAAACAAACATGAGAAAAAACCTCATGCCTTTACAAAGGAACTTGAAATACAGGGAAAAAACAACCACAATTAACACATTGTTACATTAGTACTGTTGTGTGAATAGCAAAGTGCATGCGTGTTAAAAATAAGGCAGGGGCAAAAACAAAGAAAAAAAACATCTTTGGATCACCGTGATCTTCACAGCACAATCTTGAAAGAGCTGAAACATATAATGTTGAGTTACTAAATGTCACAACAGACACGGAGATACCAAGAGACAAGAGCTTCAATACTGTACAACTAGATTTCTTACCTAACAAAATCTGGAGACCTGGAGATGACGTGCTGAAATTCAGAAAGGTTTACAGTCCCATCTTTATCAATGTCTGATTCCTCGAGAATCTGTAAATTAAAAAGGTATGCTCATTATCAGAGCAGACAGCATTTTCAAGCAAAGGAATAAAGGGTTAACAAAAGTGTAATAATAATAATAAACCTTGAAATGTACATATGAGCGTGTACGTGTGTGTGTGTGTCTAGTCTATTTACATTGTTTATGAGCTGACTCATTTCCTCAGAAGTGAGTCTTGTGTCTGCAGACTCCCCAGTCAGACAGTTCACCAACTTCTCGAGATCGCCATAATCAAGTGTGCCATCGTCATCAAAATCTGGATGATTCAGTTATATTAAATCAATTCTTAATACTTCTTACACAGAAATTACATCTTTTATTCAGTTTATATAGCTGGCCTCTAAATTTAGTGACAAGCACCGTAAACCATCAAAAGAAGAAAACATCAAAGTGTACAAATCATTATATCCCCACTGGTCATTATAGTAGAAACACATACTTGTACATGCAGTTATCTAGAACTGCCAATCATGTGGCAGCAGTGCCAATTATAACTTCTGGCGGATACACTTGTATGAACTTCATATTTTAGTCAAATCAAACATCAGAATGTGGGACTAATGTGACCTTAATTACTTTGTACTCAAATTGGGCTGGTTTGGTTATTTCAGGAACTGGTAATGATCTGGACTTTTCACACACAATACTTTCTATAGTTTACACAGTAGTTTCAGTCTGGCACCAGCCAAGCTACAGTCACTACCCCCACATTCTGATGCTTGAGTGAAGAATAGCTAAGAAGCTCTTTTCTTATACCTTTTGGCCTTTATTGTTAAGCAATCTACCTGTTTAGCTTATCTAACTGTCTAATGAGAAGGATTACATATTTAAAAATGTATTTAGAAAGGATTCTTTTTAGATCATAACTCAAGCCTTACCGAAGATTCTGAAAGCATAGTGTGATTTGATCTCAAGCGTTGCTGAATCACTGAATGCGCTTAAGAGGTCCAAGAAGTCTTCAAAGCTTAAACTCCCATCCTTTGTCTCTGAAGTGGAGAAGACATGGCAGATCCTTTTTCGAAAGGGGTTAGACTAGAATGTAGACAAAGAATTAAACAGAATTATCCACAGATGCTGGGTTTACACTACAAGTCAAAAGTTTACCATTATAAGTCAGTGGTCTTTCCTGATTCTTGTTTTTTTCTATATTGTAAAACAATGCTGAAGGCATCCAAAATATGCAATAATCTCCTTTGAACAGTGGATATTGAGATGTATCTGCTACTTATGCTCTGTAAAGCCTTCATAACGACTTTAATCTGAGGTGCTGTTCATTTTGAACTGAACTTTAACTTCTCCTCTGCAGCAGAGGTAAGTCTTGGTCTTGTGCCTCCTGGCATGGTCTTCATGAGAGCCAGTTTCATCATGGTGTTTGATGTATTTTTCAAATGCACTTGACAATACTGTTTTGGCAAGAACTGTTGCGGAACTGTTTAATTATTAAAAGAATGCAGTATGTGTTATTTCATAGTTTTTAAAATCTTCAGTAATATTCTAGAACATTCTACACAAAAAACTCTGAATTACAAGGTGTGTCCAAACTTTAGACTGGTACTGTATATTAATATATATATAACAGAGAGATAGTTTAAAATCACATTTGCGTACAAATGATTCCTGAAGGCTACTTTGTATCATTTGACATGCAGCCATTTTTTTCAATGCGCAGGCCACTATACACTATACTTGTGTAGGTAGTGTTAATTTAAATGGTCGGTCCAGGCCACTGCATATTTTATAGTTGTGCCTGCACTAATACACCTGACTCAACTCAACAGCAGGTGTGTGCACTGTTGTTGAGTACACACGCTTCAATTATCAACTGATTACTTCAATGCTATCCGGTGTATTGTCACCTAAAACACAATTCATGGTTTTATTACTCACCTTGAGCTCTGGCAACGTACAAATTTTGCTCATGGGTAGCCGGGAACTGAGCTGTTGCCGGTCATTTCTGTCCAGGAGTTCAGAGAATCTCTTATGTGCCCTGGACAAGCAGGAAGAACACAAACTTTATTCTGCTGTAGATGTTTTAGTGTATTGTATGACTTGGAGGAAATGATGACAGTCTGGTGTGTTGCGTAACATCAGCATAAAGCAAAGGTCTTATCACTTATTAGAGTGACTTAGATTAACTTGAAAACAGTTCTGAGTGAAGGCTGTAACTCAGTATGAGACAGACTTTGGATTTAATAGGAGAATTAATGTCTGTTTTACTTACAGCAGAATCTCCTGTTTAGTGAGGAAGGTGAGCTCCTAGACACACAAAGCAACAGAATTAAACGCTCAGTGGAACTTTGTCACTCTAGGCCACATGAGCTGGGAGTTTATACGAAAACAAAAATGAAGAAAAAATAGACTTTTAAAAAATAAAACCAATAGGAACTTTTTTAAATACTAGACTGAAAACAATACATCATACGTAACTTACACTTCACCACCAGCACTCACTTTGTAACATAGCGTTACTAATGACATAGCTTACAATGCTAACAGTTATGTTAGCAAGCTTTTAACGATACCATTAATCAAACTAACTCTAATATTTACCTGATACTCCGACAGCTGATCCTTCGGTAGTTTAGTGGCTGTGGTACCCATAACGGAAAGGCCGTATTTGCAGGTCGAGAGCAGCTCTGTTATGTTTTTTTTTTTTTGTTGGCTTACAAACTTTACCACTGGAGCGAACTCCACTTCCTCTTCCTGCCTACGTCTGCGTTTCCATGGCAACGTATTTCCATAGAAGAGCGAAGTTCACAGATTATCATATTTATTCTATTTATTTTATTTATTTATTTTTTTACAAAAGGTGGAAGCATTAAATGTTTTAATAAGTATATTTCATAATAAACATTTTACAAGGTACAGATTGGCATGTTATTGAAATACTGTATTCATTTTAATTATTTCATTTTGTATTCCAAAAAAAAAACAGTAAGAAAAAAAATGTTTTATTGAGAGAATTTAAAAATGTCTTTTAAAATAACTACAATTATTCCAGCTTCTTTTAAAGCATACCATCTATTTTCATTCCTCAAATCCTACTGTAAAGCATGTTACAGTAGAGCTTGTTTACATTTACATTTACATTTAGATGCTTTTTCCAGAGCGACTTTAAAAAGTGCCTTGAAGTCTCCATCAGTGGATAGATACACTGAGTTACTAGGTTACTACCTAAGTGCCATCAGTCAAACACAGGTGGGAAGGTTTGTTTTGTTTTTGTTTTTTTTTGTTTTTTGGGGGGGGCGGGGTATTAGTCCGAGTATTGAAGAAACAGATACGTCTTGAGTCGAGTTATAGATTGTCAAAGACTCCGCTGTACGAACATTTAGAGGGAGTTCATTCCACCACTTAGGTGCCAGAACAGAAAAGAGTCTGGATGAATGTCTTCCTCGATCCCTGAGAGATGGTGGTACTAGGCAAGCAATGCTGAAGGATCAAAGGAAACGTGGTGCAGTGCGTGATGTGATTAGAGCTGAGAGGTAAGTGGGTGCTGGGCCATTTTTAGCTTTGTAGGCGAGCATCAGTGTTTTGAATTAATGCGGGCAGCTACAGGAAGTCAGTGCAGGGAGCGGAGAAGTGGGGTGGTGTGGGAGAACTTAGGAAGGCTGAACACAAGACGTGCAGCTGCATTCTGGATCAGCTGCAGAGGGCGAATGGTGCACAGAGGCAGGCCTGCCAGGAGCGAGTTGCAGTAATACAGTCTTGAAATAACAAGGGACTGAACAAGCACCTGAGTAGCCTGTGAAGAAAGAAATGGGCGGCTTCTTCTGATGTTGCAAAAAAGAAATCGAAAAGAGTGAGTAAGGTTAGTGATGTGTTGGGAAAATGACAGATGACTATAGACAGTTATCCAGGATTGCGGGCAATGGCTGATGAAGTGACCTGATGGTTGTCCAGGGAGATCACAAGGTCTTGACCGGGGGATGAGTTGCCAGGTTTATTTATTATTCGGATCATTTTTGTTTAGTGATTTATTTTCTACATTCTACAACAATACTGGGGATTTTAAAACTATGACATAACACATGGGATAAAGTAATTGTGTAACAACAACAGTCAGTTGTTATTTTAAGACATGGAGGTCAGCCTTTCTCGAATAGTTCTTGCAAGAACAATATTGCATAAAGTGCATTTGCAACACCCATCCAAAACTTACCCTTGCTGCAGAGGAGAAGTTCATTTAGAGTTACCACCATCAAAAATCACCAATTAACAGCTCATGAGATTAGAGCCGTTATGAAGGCTTTACAGATCATGAGTAACAGATACATCTCAAAATCAACTGTTCAGCGGAGATTAGTGCATATTTTGGATGTTGTAATGCATTTCTTGCAAGTTATACATTTCTTGTTTGCACACTGCTCATTTGCATGTAAAAAGAGGACTAACTTACACTTTAGGACATGGGCAATTACATTGCTGCGAACAAACATATCATTTCATACTGTATGTTTCAATCATACTGCTGCTGTCATATCCACAGACTATATTATTTTAACTTCTATACTTTTATATTTTTATACTTTACAGTTATATACTTTAATTTTGAAAATTATGTTCTGGTGTTCCTTAATTACCTAAGACTATATGTGTATTTCATAGTTGAAAAAAATCCAATATTGTTCTAAAATGTAGAATGTAGAATCACAAAACAAAAAAACTGAATAAGATTGTGTATCCAAACTTTTGACTGGTGCTGAACCTATTAGTATCATTTAATAATCCTGTTAATAAAAAATATTGAATAATTCCTGTATTGTCATTATTATTCATAATAAGATAATTGTGTCTTATCTACTCCTAAAAAGTTGTTTTGCTCATTCCGAGCAGCCACTATAAAACAAATGAGGCCATGTAGCCCATGCAACATTGAGACAGGGTGCATTTGAAGTCATCATTGTGTTTTTGTCCTTTAATGAGACTGACCAAACTGGTTCAAACTGACATAAACCCAGTCTGGTCTGTCTATTCTGGTCCACATGTACAGGCTTTATGTTGTCCATTTGTTCTATATGACTGCAATACCCAGTTTTGCATCTATATTGTATCTGTTCGAAATAGATCTGATTATAGTAATAGCACAGCTTTAACATTTTCATGCTGGAACATGTTTGTGTTTTTTGTAAAAGAGAAACTTAGCATAATAAGGATACAGCATAAAAAGACCTGAGGAAAGCTGACAAATAGCCATTTTGCCCTATAGTGTATATATAATATTTAATAAAAAATAAATTATGCAGCAATAGAGTTTGTCATTTATGTGTTTTTGTCATTTATGTGTTTGGAATTCCTTCTAGTGAGATATTTACATTCTTTCATGTATTTCCTGCCAGATGTACTGTAACACCTCAAGTCCATGAAAATGAACCTAAATTAATTCTCTTTCAAGGTTACACCAAACCATGGAGCCCTTAATGAAATACTCTGAAACTGGGTTATATTGCATAATTGTACCTTCATATAAGCTACTATATGTTGTAGCCAGGAGCAGTTCGATTTGAGGGCAAAAGAACTTAGAACATGAAACTTTAGAACATGGCATAAATCTGTAATGATTCTTGCATGTGAATACATGTTTTAGTTTGTCGCAAGGTCAGGTCACCTAACTGTGAAAAAAATTATTTCACTGTGCTGTAACATGTGACAAACAATTGAATCTCAAGTGAGACACATGTGGCCATGTGGAGAACATCCAGATCTGGCCACATCTCAAATAAGGAATGCAATAATACAATGTAATACAATGTAATAAAGTGTATGATTCCTGCTTTGAAAAAAAATGTGTTATTTTCATCAATAATGGTTTGGGCCCCTGAGTGGCGCAGTGAAAATGTAGGTAAGGTAAGGGATAGGTAAAGTAGCCTTCCACAGCCAGGGGCCTGAAGAGAGCTGATTGGCTGAGTTCTCTCAGAGGGGACGGGAACCCTACGCATTTACATCAATCGCGGCTCATGCAAGCGGAAGGAGCGGATAGCACTCTAAGTGTGTTATATTGTCCCCAACAGGCGCATTCGAAAAGAGGCGGCTGGGATTCGACTAAATCAGGGAGAAAATTGGGCAAAAAAAAGTCAAACATAATTAAAAAATCATAATAATTTAGTTTTTTGGGGGGCTGCATACAGGATAAAGTGGTATAGAAAGTAAGTGTGTGATATAAACTGTTGGTTTTGTAGTCTATTTGGAAAGTTTTACCACTATCCCGTCTCGAGATTAAGGCTTAATAGTTGGCCTGTTTGACATCATTGTCATGGCAACGTTAACACCTGGCGAGCGTATGGTGTTTAACGTCACAAAGTTCAGAGAGTCGGTTTAAAAGACACCCAGTCAAAATGAGTCATAATTAGTTAACGGCTAACAGAGTGTCACTTTCTTTCCCATGGGCACGGAAAAGCGAGACATCACGCCCCCTGTGTGGTGAGGATGTCACACTCCAAATTGTGCAAAGAAAAGCTAAGTGTCTCCTCCTAGTGGCTACACTGTTTTTTGTTTAGTTTTTTTGCCAAGATTTAGCCAGCTTATTGACATGAAAAATCCCAACTTTTCAGAATGCTGCTGTTCTGCCAAATTATGCTGCCTTGTCAAAAAATGCTACCATGCCGTGCAAATCTTATCGATTCATACTAAAGGGGTAAATGAGGGGTAAATACTATAACATAGAGTGTATATTTTTTGGCAAATGTAGGGGTAGCATATTCAAATAAATATCACAATCGAATGATGCTCCCAGGTCATAATCAATAAAATGAATGAAACAGTTCCCAGGGTTGTTGGTGTTCACATGTGCAGAACCACTAAGTAAGAAAAAATGACAGGAAGCATGGATTGGCAGAACGCTACAACCGACCAGCTTCACTCTTTCGGTCCTCCTGGATCAGCTGGTGAAATTCTTCCTGTTTTCTTTGTGCTCGAAGGATAAGGTGATCAGAACACTGTGCTTTCCCCTCTTGTTCACAAATAAACCTAGAAGCAGAGCCACAGCAAGGGATTTCTGTATTAAAGTATCTTCAAGGTCAGTTTGTTGAATCAGTTTATTCAGGCATCATAACAAATGCACTTTGCTTATTTAAAGTTTAGGCATGAAAATCAATCAAAGAAAATATATCTATTGTAGTTAATTTTTTTTCTACCACATCCTAATGTGTAAGTGCACGTTCAAGCATATACAGTTCTACCACATCTTAATGTTTAAGTTTACTGTCATTTCAACCATATACAGTTCAGTAGACAGTGAAACAACGTTCCTCCAGGACCAAGGTGCTACATACAACATAAATTAACAACATAATTTAACAAAAACTAACTAGCTAAATAAGAAACCTAATTAGCTGGCTAGCTGAGACAAGACAGATTGACATAATAAGTTAACAAAAAAACTATCTAAGTCCAATACAAAGGAGACAACATAAAGTGCACGTAACATAAATGTGCAAACAAGAGTGACAAAGTGACAACGCAACATGACATTTAAATACTCATCAATATGGTGATGAGGTAATGAGTTGAGGTAGTGGGAGGAGAAACAGTAAGCAGTAAACATTCCTTTTAAGTAGCAGGAAAGATAAAAAATAGTTTGTGCAAATGAACAAATAGCCTAATGAATATTGTGCAAAAGAGCATTTACAGGTTGGTGTGTACAGTAGTTTGATAGTGTTGATCAGTGTGTTTGTGTGTGTGTTGATTTATCAGTCCAGTGTCAATGTTTTGAGGTAGATGAGTTAATCTGAGTGATTGTGTGTGTGTTTATCAGTTCAGTCCCTTTTGATTGAGAAGACGGATGGCGTGTGGAAAGAAGCTGTTGGACGGTCTGGATGCGTGTGCTCAAATGCATCGGTACCTCTTTCCAGATGGTAGGAGGGTGAAGAGTGTGTGTGATGGGTGTGTCCAATCAGCCACAATGCTGGTGGCTTTGCAGATGCAGCGTGTGGTGTAGATGTCTTCAGTAGAGGGAAGAGGCTATAGGGTCTTGTGGTCCGAGATGGCACAATTCCCAAACCAGACAGTGATGCAGCTGCTCAGGATGCTCTCAATAGTCCCTCTGTAGAAGGTGGTAAGGATCGGTGGTGGAAGCTGGGCCTTCTCAGGAAAAAAAAGACGCTGTTGGTCTTTCTTGTGCAAGGAGCTCTTGTTGAGGGACCAGGTGAGGTTTTTCTCCAGGTGGACACCAAGGATATTAAAATAATGTTAAAAGTTGGAGCTGTTTAGGTTCAAAGGTTTGTAGGCATACAGTGCCATTCATTTTGCATCAACTTGGAATGGCCCTGTGATGGATTGGCACCCTCTCCAGGGTGTAACCCGCCTCGTGTCTCAGGAAGGGGCCATCCCCAAACTGTTCCCACAAAGTTGGAACAAAATTGTCCAAAATTTCTTGGTATGCTGAAGCATTAAAAGTTCCTTTCACTAGAAGTAAGGGGCCGAGCCCAACTCCTGAAAAACAACCCCACACGAGTTCCAACATGACTGCGCACCAGTGCACAAAGCCCAGTAGAACACCTTTGGAATGTATTAGAGGAAAGACTGAGAGCTAGGCCTTCTTGTCCAACATCAATGTCTGACCTCACAAATGTGCTCCTAAAAGAATGGTCAAAAATCCCCATAACCTCACTCCTAAACCTTGTGGAAAGAAGAATTGAAGAAGAACTGAAGCTGTTACAGCTGCAAAGGCTGGGCCAGTGGGCCAACATCATAATAAACCCTATGGATTAATCGTTTGATGTTACTTGAATTCAAATGCATATAAAGGCAGGCGAGTGGATACATCTAGCAATATAGTGTATATACATGATATTGCTTCACCATTCAACATCTATGCCCTTTTTCAACATCTTCAACATCTATTCCTTTTTTTTTATTTTTTTATCCCCGTTTTCCGAATTTTCCGATTTTCTCCCCTAATTTAGTAGTATCCAATTCCACCCAGTCACTGGAGGCTCCCACATTAAGCT
>JAOVVA010000010.1:10100957-10113956 GCA_028565275.1 Leiocassis micropogon
CCTGCGCGAGCTCACAGACGCCCCTGATTGGCTTGTAGAGCCGTCATTAATGTGGGAGCACTAGTACCTCTCATCCCGCCCCCCTGAGAGAGCTCGGCCAATCAGCGCTCTCTAGGCCTCCGGCTGTGAGAGGTTAACAGCATCACCCGGGGATCGAACCAGCGATCTCCGGCTATTCCTTTTTTTTTAAACTCAAGTTGAATTATGGCAGTGTAGTAACATGCTTGTATTAAAGATATCAGTAGTCGCTACAGTATCATGTGCCTGTCAGACGAGAGTCTTGTTTTTTTTCATGCTGAAGTGTGTATACATATTTTGGGCCCTTCTGTATATCATGACAATTATAATCCCAAGCCTCATGATCCTGCTCTCCAGAGCTGTTAGGGGTCTGCAGCCCCGCCCCCACAGAGGAAAAATGATGGAGAATGGCGGCAACAAAGACAATCATGTATTTTTCCATAATATATAATATTAATATAATACAAAATATATCAAAGATGGGGAAAAGGAAAAGGTATTTTAGTACATGTTTAGTACAAAAAACAAGCACAACATCCTCATATACTAATTTATATTAGTAATATAATATAATATTATTAATACTAATATAATAATATGATGTCAGCTGGCTAAACCTTATATTTTGCTTACATGATCCTGTTACCTACTGTACTCCTGCCCTGTCCAATTCCATCTCGCATTCTGATGGTTTGTATTAGAAGTGCCTGCCCTTCAAAAAAAACAACAAAAAAAAACAACTTTTTTGCTATTTTATTTTTTATTTAAAAAAGAATAAACAAACAAACAAATAAATAAAACACACCGAATTCAGTGTTTTTTCTACAATCTAGAACAATACAGGAGATTTCAAAACTATGAAGTAACACATGTGGCATTAGGTAATTAAGTAACAACAACAACGACAACAATCAGTTGTTATTTTAATACATGAAGATCATCTTTTCTGGAATATATATATTAAGGTGACAGTAACACGTTACTGTTAACTTTCTGGCCATAACATAATTATACAGGTATTGGGCTTGTTTATGAAGCTGGTGTTGCTTATTTATCTCGCGAGATTTGGCAACCATTGTGTCTGCGCTGGGGCTCTCCCTCTGTGCAAACATGGCGGATCAGGAGCAGAGCACTCAGGTGGTGATCCTTCAAAACGGAGACGCACACGAGCCGATAGATGAAAACGGCTACGGCGAGGACGCGTCCAAGAAGAAAAAGAAGAAGAAAAAGAAGAGCAAAGCGGCGGTCTTGGGTAAAGAAACTGTAGTGTGATAGCACTCCGTGTTCACGCTCGTGCCGTCACACACACACACACACACACACACACTTCTCCAGCAGAACTCTTAGTCCCGAGCTGATTCACTACAACTCTACGTTTATTTAATGATACAGTACGTCTGGCATCGAGCGTCGTCTATGTCGTTTCTTCAGCCAGAGTTGTACGAAACAGTTGAATGTGGTGAAATGTGTTAGCTTTAGCAGGTAATGCTAGTTAAGCTAATATAGCCGGTAAACCTGATACAGGCCGCACTCACACCCGGGGACAGGGAGGTCCCTTATTTACCTTTAGGCACTTGGCAGACGCTCTTATCCACAGCGACTTGCAATAAGCGTACCAATGCGTCCAAAACACTAAGTTAACATGTTAAACAGTTTATCAAACATGGGACACAGAACAAACCTGCGCCTTCCATTAGTGACACACACTCAGCGTTGCTGTAACATGCTGTCTTCATCTAGTTATTCTTTTATTATTGTTTTTATTTACTGCTCCAAACTAAGTCACATCTGGCGTTTGAGATCACGGCTGCTCATTTAAAGTTTGTGAAAGACAAGATAGCTAAACGTCCTGGTTCTATAAAGGTCTGGATTAACAGCTACCTTTTAATACTTAAAAGCATTAGTGATTAATTCGTGGCTATAAATAAGACATCAGTTTGAGGTGTTCTGCAGTTCGGGTTACTGCTTTGGACTTGTTTAAGACAAGTCCTGTTGTCAGTTTTCTAATCAGACCAGAGAGAATAAAGTGAGATCTTACTACTTTCTTACATAATGTCTTCAACCCCCTAACTAGTGATGGTCTTGTTCAGTCAGCTTAAATCATTTAAAAAAGCAAAAACTCTAATAGAGGATCTGCCACAGAAGTCTCACTAGGTTATCTTTGGTAAAGTTGAATCTCTAAAATGTTCATAACATTGTCCGCTACAGTACATTTATTTTTAGTTGATTTTCAAACATGGGTTACGGACAGACTTATTCTCTAAACTGTTTATTTTGAACAGGGTTGTGGGAGGCCTGGGGTCCTCAGAAATGAGGCGGGGTATCCCCTGGTGGGGGTGACAGTCCGTCGCAGGGCACACAGGCTTACACTCGCACTCACTCATACATTACAGGTAATTTTGAAATGCTATTCAGCTTATTCTGCATGTCTTTGGACGGTGAGATGAAACCGGGGTACACAGGGGAAAACCACCGAGTACAGGGAGAACATGCAAACACCTCGCACATAAATCTGAGGCAGGAATCGAACCTTAGACCGTGGAGATGCGAGGCCACTGTGCTTAGTTTTGCCAAAATATTTTCGTGTATGCATCCAGCTCGCTCTGCAAGAGTTTTGGGCCACTCCTAATTTCTTCATATGAAAAAATGTATGTAGATAATAATGTAATAAAAAAAGAGCAAACATTTCACTGCGACAAAGTGCCTGTAGATCCAGTGAAAAAAAATGGTTGTTTATGTAACAACCTCAACAACATTATTTTCTCTCATGTCTGTTCCATCCACTCAGCATCACCAGTATACTAATCACCGTCCTGATAATTTGTCATCATCTGCACCTGTTTCTCACTGGTTCTTGCCTTAAGATAAGATAAACCTTTTTTCATCCCACAGTGAGGGAAAAATTGTGCAAATAGAAAATAGGGACAGTACAGTGTGTTAATACAAAAGAAAAACAATACAATAGATGCACTTTCAAACAAATGGTACTAGGTTCAACAGATGCTCAAGGATAATATTGCACAGTTTAGCATGTTATTACACAGTTGATATTGCACACAAATTTAGGATATTGTACCTGTTTTGTAATATAGTATTATTATATTTAAGATATAGTAACTATTGTAAAATTGAGGTATTGTAACATTTATCTAACAGTATACAAGAGTGTGAAATATGGAGACTGGTTCACTGGGAGCAGCTCTGGTTGTACAGTCTAATAGCAGCAGGGAGAAAAGACCTTTGATATCGCTCCTTTAGACACTTGGGATGTAAGTCTGTCACTGAAGAGCTGCTTAGAGATGAAACTGTTTCATAGAGTGGATGAATGTCATATGACTGGATGAATGTGGATGCAATGACGATAGCTTAGCTAACTTTCTCCCACCTCCTGTACAGTGTCCAGGTAAATCCCCAGAACTGAGCTGGCCTTCATCAGCTTGTCCAGTCTCTTCCTGTCTGCAGTAGAGACACTGAAGCACCAGCAAACCACTCCGTAGAAGATGGCTAAGGCCACCACAGACTCAAAGATTTTCAAAAGTCCTTAGTCTCCTTAAAAGAGAGTCCTTTTTTTTTATAGATTTCTTCTGTGTTGTCTGTCCTGTCCAGTTAGATGTTTTTTAAACATTTCTTTTAAACTGGTTAGGTACAGGGACTGTACTAAACATGAGAGCCAAAAACAAGAGAACAATTCTTCAAGACTACATTTAAAAAAATACAAGAAAGTCTGGCTCTTTGGGAGCAAAATGTGAAGAAATTAAGAGGCTCAAGACTCTTGCACAGTACTGTATGTCATGTTTATGTAAAACATCGGTCAAAGTCAGGCAGCGACGTAAATGTAGACTGTTAACGTGTTACTGTTAACTTTCTGGCCATAACATAATTATACAGGTAGTAACATTGGGCTTGTTTATGAAGCTGGTGTTGCTTATTTATCTCGCGAGATTTGGCAACCATTGTGTCTGCGCTGGGGCTCTCCCTCTGTGCAAACATGGCGGATCAGGAGCAGAGCACTCAGGTGGTGATCCTTCAAAACGGAGACGCACACGAGCCGATAGATGAAAACGGCTACGGCGAGGACGCGTCCAAGAAGAAAAAGAAGAAGAAAAAGAAGAGCAAAGCGGCGGTCTTGGGTAAAGAAACTGTAGTGTGATAGCACTCCGTGTTCACGCTCGTGCCGTCCAGGCTGCGCGTGCTATTTCCATCTCCGCTGATGCTAACATACGCTCTCTCTCTCTCTCTCACACACACACACACACACACACACACTTCTCCAGCAGAACTCTCAGTCCCGAGCTGATTCACTACAACTATACGTTTATTTAACTTTACAGTACGTCTGGAATAGAGTGTCGTCTATGTCGTTTCTTCAGCCTGAGTTGTCATCTAAAACGGTGAAATGTGTTAGCTTTAGCAGCTAATGCTAGTTAATGTAGCCGGTAAACCTGATACAGGCCGCACTCACACCCGGGGACAGCGAGGTCCCTAATGCGTCCAAAACACTAAACTTGCATGTTAAACAGTTTAACATGGGACACAGCACAAAACTACACCTCGAGTTAGTGACACACATGCTGTCTTCATCTAGTTATTCTTTATTATTGTTTTTATTTACTGCTCCAAACTAGTTGGTCACATCTGGCGTTTGAGATCACGGCTGCTCATTTAAAGTTTGTGAAAGACAAGATAGCTAAACGTCCTGGTTCTATAAAGGTCTGGATTAACAGCTACCTTTTAATACTTAAAAGCATTAGTGATTAATTCGTGGCTATAAATAAGACATCAGTTTGAGGTGTTCTGCAGTTCGGGTTACTGCTTTGGACTGGTGTGGTGGATCTCAGCTTTCCTGAGTCCTGTTGTCAGTTTTCTAATTAGACCAGATAAAATAAAGTGAGATCTTACTACTTTCTTACATAATATCTTCACCCCCCTATCTAGTGATATTCTTGTTCAGTCAGCTTAAATAATAAGGCACAAACTCTATACCAGAGAATCTGCCACAGAATTCTCACTAGGTTATCTTTAGAAATGTTCATAACATTGTCAGCTACAGTACTTAAAAAAAAAAACTTTTTAAGTAGATTTTTAAGCATAAGGGTTACTGATGGATTTATTCTCTAAACTGTTTATTCAATACAGGGTTGTGACAGGTCCTCTGGAATTAGGCAGGGTAATGGGCACGCACATAAATCTGAGGCAGGAATCGAACCCTAGACTATGGAGATGTGAGGCCACTGTGCTTAGTTTTGCCAAAATAATTTATGCTCGTTTATGCATCCAGCTCACATTGATCTTGATGAGGTGTTCTGGCAGCAGATTCAGTACTGTGCAAAAGTATTGGGCCACTCCTGATTTCTTCATATAAAATAAAATTAAATTATGTATATAATAATGTAAATTAAATAAATAAAAGCAAATGTTTCACTGACAGGCTGCAAAGTTCCTGATATCCAGTCGGGGGGAAAAATTGTTTATGTAACAACCTCAGCAGCAACCTCATCGCATCACCAGTATACTAATCATCGGCCTGATAATCTGTCATCTGCACCTGTTTTCTCACTGGTTCTTGCTTTTAGATGTTAGATGTTTTTTATGCTTGAATGATTCATAGGTTATTGTGTGGCTTAACAAACAACATTCCTTTGAAACTCGTTAGGTACAAGGACTGGCCAGAAAATGAAAGCCAATAACTAGATAACCATTCTTCAAAATATGAAGAAATGAGGGGGCTCAAGACTTTTGCACAGTACTGTATGTCATGCTTTTGTAAAACCGGTCAAAATCAGGCAGCGACATAATGAAATACGCCTGCAGGCTAGATTAGGCTTGGCATAATGATCCAGGATTTTTATTTTTTATTTTTTTATTTAATTACATTTTATTTTTATTTATTTTTTTAAATTGTAATTAATTAATTTTTTTAAACAGTGCATTGCTATGCTGTGTATGTAACTTTGTCTATTTTTATTTTTTTAATTGAGCAAATTCAGTGGTAACCTCCAGTCAGTGTTAGAATAATTAAACTGCACATTTTAGCACATTTTATACTCATTTGTTACATTTTATTTTCATTACTTGGTCACCGAGTTATGTTAAAAGAAATTTCCAGTCTGTAATGCATTAAATATGCTTTTATAAAAATATTAGAGATAATTTGTTGGTTGTTGCTGTATTTTTTTTTTTTATTTGAAGGTTGTTAGCTATGCTGATATTTCTATCACAATTACAGTGTAATTTAATATAAGCGCAAAAAGCAAGGCTTTCAGAAGATATTGCTTACATTACTTTAGCAAAGTAAAACAGTTTTTATAAAGCAGTGCACTCCAGAGTGCAAATACTTCATATACTTGTGTGTGATTGTAATTAACAGGTGTTGCAAATGGCGAAGGAAATGCTGAGATCAAAGTGATCAAAGAGTTGAAGCCGCAGCCATTGGGTGACCAGGAGAAGGAAGAGGATGCCAATGATGGTCTGTTCTTTTTGTATTATGTCATGCTCACATAATTTTGTTTTAACTTGTTTCTGGCCAACGTTTTGTATTGATCCTCCGTATTGATTGTTTCCTCTTGAAGCAACATTTTGGTGAGTTAAAAAAAAAAAAAAAAGTATTTATTTTTTATCACTGTTGAAATTCTTTTTAAAGATGGCGACGAAAGTGGAAAGAAGAAGAAAAAGAAGAAGAAGAAGGGTGGTAAGTTATTTATTATATACTTTTCTCTATAACGTGCTCTGACTTAATAATTTAAATTCCCAGCACTTTAACTTGTCTTTTTTAGGCAGGGTTCAAACCGACCCTCCATCTATTCCAATCTGTGAACTTTACCCAAGTGGAGTTTTCCCCAAAAGCCAAGAATGTGACTACCCGCTTGTACAAGATGGGTAAAAATTTTCATTTGTTTTAGCTGTCTGATATTGTTTAATGATGGGAAATTATAAGAGGATCACGGTGACATGCTCTTATGTTCCAATCAGGCGTGAAGCTGGATGGAGGATGAGCAGTGAAGAGAAGCGTGTGTTAAATCAGGCCAGCGAGGAAATCTGGAATGATTTCAGACAGGCCGCAGAGGCACATCGACAGGTCAGGGGCTACGTCATGAGTTGGATTAAACCAGGCATGACTATGATTGACATCTGGTAAGTTCACGGTTTTGTGTTCGCACTGTTAAATACTTTTTCAGTTATCTCTCCAGATTAGTTCTACAGTACAACCTTGGATTGTGAGCATAATTCATTCCGGAATCATGCTTGTATATCAAAATAAGTTTCCCCATAAGAAATAATGGAAATTATTATGGTTAGTTCCTCACCCCAAAAATATTCATATAAAAAAATTCATACAAAGAAAAAATAATAATCTGCGCCTTTGGAAAGAATCGTGGCTGAAGTAAGAGGAGAGGAGGAGGAAGGGGGCTTCTGTATAGGACAAATTTCACTCCCTCTCTCTAGCGGAAACGCTCTGTCGGAAAACTTTAACAAGGAATCTGACACTTGCTTTTGCCTCCTTTTGAGGATTGCACTGAAGTGTGACGTTGCATTGTTGTTAAACAGGCTGACTCACGCCCTCCTACAGCCTTCTTAACCTTTTTCTTCACAAGGGCCGTTGAGTTACTAAAGAACAGTCACTACACTTGGACACACACATAGAAAAAAAATGCTTTACACGCACGTGCATGCTTAATCACAATATTATAGTAAACAGTGCACGCAGATGTTGACTATGAGTGACGCATACACTGAAACTGAGTGTGGGAGATGATCACCCATAATCCTGCAGCGAGAGAGGAAGAAGAATCATTGGCTCAATTGTGATCACGTGACACTCGGTAGAAAAAAGCGCATTCGTACAATACTCGTATGTCGAGGCCTTGCCTGTTTATTCATCTAAAATTTATATTCATAAAAATAATTTATAAGTTACTTGCAGTCAGAGTTACTTGCAATCCAAGGTTCCTCTGTATTTAAAACCAGTAAAAAAAAAATCCATCAGCCCTATTTTCAATATTATAATCTGTGGTATTTACCTTTATAGTCAGAAGCTGGAGGACTGCTCTAGGAAGCTAATTAAAGAGAATGGGCTGAATGCTGGCCTTGCTTTCCCTACCGGATGCTCTCTCAACAACTGTGCTGCTCACTACACTCCCAACGCTGGTGACACCACAGTGCTCCAATACGACGATGTCTGCAAGATTGACTTTGGCACACACATTAATGGTATGTAGTGCATAACTAAGTATAAGCGAGTTGCATAATGTTTTTGTCTGGTTTTCCTATTTTTGTGCCGTGTATTTCTTTCATTAAGTTTAGCCCGTGACTTTTGTCTTGTAGGTAGAATTATTGACTGTGCCTTTACCGTCACTTTCAACCCAAAGTATGATAAACTGCTGGAAGCTGTTAAAGATGCCACAAATACAGGAATTAAGGTAAGCCTTCTCAGGGAGATATTTATAATTGCTGTCGTTTTATTGATCACTTGCGCTTCTAATGGATCTCATTAATATGTAATTGTATATCAGTGTGCAGGGATTGATGTCCGTCTGTGTGACATTGGAGAAGCCATTCAGGAAGTCATGGAGTCTTATGAAGTGGAGTTAGATGGAAAAACATACCAAGGTATCACTTTCTGTGATTCAGTACAATTGTTTCCCAATAAAAGCCACTAGGCCTAAATACATATTAATAATGTTTTGTTGCATTGTCCCCCCCCCGCCAATAGTAAAGCCAATCCGGAATCTCAACGGTCATTCAATTGGACAGTACAGAATACATGCAGGAAAGACTGTGCCTATCGCCAAGGGTGGAGAAGCGACCAAAATGGAGGTTAGTGTCACCATCGCCCCATTTATTTCTCACAATGTAATTATCTAAAAATAACATTCCACTTAAAACAAATAAAGTATAGTCCTATGAGTAAAGATTTATAAGTAGTAGAGTAGACTTAACACACACAGGTTGTCCTCTACTTATGAACGAGGTGCGTTCATGAGGCGGAATTGTTTGTATGTTGGATAAAGTGAGTCTGGTTTGCCCTTGACACAAATACAATATAAAGCATACTACTTGACTAAATCTGTTCCCGTTCTCAACACTGCAATCAGGTGGCCCCAACCGTAACTGTGCCCAAGGAAATAATCTCAGTGAAATGTTGTCTTTACTTTTTTAAATCATGAGGGGTATCCCTGACCCCATTTTTCCTCTGAGCGAATTTCCCCATAAGAAATAATGGAAACTGCAATGATTTGTTCCACAACCCAAAAATATTCATGTAAAAATGATTATTAGAAAATATATAAAGTAAAAATAAAACTAATTAAGCTGCTTTTTACGTTTGAAAAGACTCACACCTGACAGGGGAGTAGGATGACTTTCTCACATGCGCGTGCACACCTACATACACGTACATATAACTATTCATACACAGATTATTCACACTGCGTTGTTAAGTGGCGGAAAAGGTTAGTTGTGTTTAAGGTTTAAGGTTGTGTTTCCTCGTGTGGTTTTGCTTTAGAAAAAAACTTTCTTTGATCAAATCGGATTTTATGTCTTTTAAAGAGACTTGGTAATATTTTCAAGCTGGCAACGCCATGTTGATGCAAATCACATGAGGCAACAGCCACATCAGGACAATCACCAGTTGAAAGACAACCGATCTGTAAAAATTAAGTAATTATTGGCCGATTTCAATTGCTAACCAATCGATTAGAGCGCCCCTAATGCTAATATTTCTAAAACAGTTCAAATGCATTTCGATAGATGGCATACAATAGGAGAAATAAAATTACAGTAATTGTAATTAGGCAGGCTGCACTGTGGCTGTGGGATGTCCTTATAATGGACAATCGGACGATAATATAGGGAAATATACTGTATAATGTAAATATAACGAAGTCCACAAAATAAAATGGTCTATGCCTTGGCGTTTTTTGCGTTCTTCCAGGTTTCCTATAATACTAATATTGATGAGAGCCAGAATAAACACTTTTTTGAGGGTGTGTCTAAACATGTTATCTGTGACACTTGTTTATCAGCTACTGAAGGCTTGCTAGAACAGAGCTGTCTTTAAAACCCAGCTTTAACTCTTTCAGTATCTATAGTGAACATGAAATACGTAGGATGTGCTGGAAAAGGACCAAAATGGAGTGCTTTTTAAAGTTTACATAATAAAATCCAGGAAAAATATTAAGAGCTGTAATCTTTTAACAATCAGCTGTGTACTTTTTGTATGTTTTGTCTGATTGCTCACTTGTTTCGCAGGAGGGAGAGGTGTATGCCATTGAGACCTTTGGAAGCACTGGAAAAGGCATTGTGCACGATGACATGGAGTGTTCACATTACATGAAGAACTTTGAAGTTGGACATGTGCCAATCAGGCAAGTCTTTAAATGTTTCTATAGAGCTTACTCACCAGGTGAAGAAATTTAGCACAAAAATAAATGTTTAACCCAAACATTAATGCCACCATGACGATGTTCTTGATTACACAAATGCTCAAGACGACTAGTGTAAAGAATGTGAAGAAACCCCAAACATTATGTTAAATATTAATTTTTTTTATTATCAGTAAAGTTTTCCACAACTTCAGTGCTGTTATACAAGGTAACAAATGCCGTGTTCAACAGATTTGGAATTCATAACCGTAGTATTATTGTCTTAAGAAATTGATAATTTATTTTCTTTATAGTTGGCATAAAATCTGTGAAGCAGTATTAAAGACATGTTATGACTAATTTGTGTCCAGACATCCCGTAACAGCTAGTTAGCATCACATACTGTTCGTTTATGTAGTTTTGGTCATGGAAATTCCCACTCATTCGTTTTCCTTCCAAACTGTCCTGTGTGTGTGTATAACCTCACATGTTCCTTGTTCAGCTAATGTGGGAGGTGGCGGTGAGCATTTGGAAATATTAAGTCAGGTGTGAGAGAGAGTTGTCCATGTTTCTCAGTGCAGGTTTTTCACTTTCTTGGATATACTTGAATTACAGTAGTATATCCCTCTCCCCCTTTGGGAACCCTACTGCCGTCTTTTCTGCTTGAGACGTACCACTGCCATGACCTGGTACTGATTTGAGGCACCGTGTTTCAACCTGTAAATCTGTTCATGGATGTTCATCTGTTCTTTAATAGCCCGTTCTTTACTGCTACCTTAAAGATTTGGGACACTTATTTCTAGCACAAGGGGGGGAAAATTTGACTTGCCCTTTAATTTGCATCCAATTTTACTTTATAATCGGATGCTTCACAATGCATTTCAGTCATCCTGTCAGACTGTATGGCTTAAACTGTTGGGTAACTTATAAGACTGCATATTTTGCACGTTTCTTAACCCATAGTTGAACATATTAATCAATAATCGATTAAACATAAATTAATTAATGATATCCATTTACCCATCAGTTTTATGTAAACAGTTCTAACAGCACGATCCAGTGTGGCAGCCCATCACAGTTCACATATTAACTTTTTTAAATAATTATTTGAAAAATTCGTCTTTAATTGCATGCACTAATTTACTCTCTCGCACACTCGGACCCATCTGTGAATAGCGCCACCCCTCTTTGCACACACTATAGCCGTGCATGTGATGCGCTTGGGAACATACGGCAGTTCATGCTGTTGAACAGTCAGTTTACCAAAAGTGTCTTAGAACACCAGCGATCAGTTTTGTGACTGAGCTCTTGGTGAAAATAAAGATGCCAGAATAGGAAGAAGATTGTAAGCAGGTCGACTCAATCCGGTGTACAAATAAGTTATTAGCAAACATGTAAGAAGCATGGATAGTAAAAATATCTAAAGTGCAGCTGGGTTGTCAAGATTACCGCAATGTGCAAAACAAACCTTTTGGCTTAATGAATTTATTAGTGAATAGTGAATTAAATTCTTAATGATTAATATTAATGATTAACATCTCCAGTAACTTAAATCCCATCTACACTTATAGTATATACAGTAGGTATTTTTCTGTAAGCATAGGTTTTTCCACCTTTTGGCTTTTCTTTGACTCTGGTCCACACAAAATTAATGTTCGTCATTTCAAAATCTATTTTGTGGACCAACAAAAAAAAAAAAAAGTTTTGTTTTTTTTTCCTGGACGTGAAAGTGTGCTGCAGTTCTGCACCTGCTGCAAACTGTTTATCATTGTTTTATTCCTGCAGCTGTGTGTGGAAATGACAGAATATGATGCATGCTGTACGCTGGCCCTGAATCCACACTCCCACAGTACAAACCATGCTTTTACACTGAGATTTCAGATAAGATCCAAGTGTAACATTAAGTAATAGTTGTACTTCATGTCAAATGTTTTTGTCCATTTGTACTTAGAACAATTGTCCACCCTTGCATCTCAAACAGAATAAAGCAGTTAGTAACGATAAATAAATCAGCTTTTAATCATGTTTTTTCCTCCTTTACGTTTTTAGTTTTCTAGCAGTATATACAGTACATAGTTCTAAACATTTGTTCTTGATTTTAATAACAACTTGGAGGTGAAGTGAAACCGAAGTAAAATAAATAACTGCTTGTACATAACAGTGCAGACATATTCATTTCAACAAATAATTTGAAATAATTTTTCCTGTTGTGACCTGACTGGCTTGCATGGTTGTGTCTAGGGCGATTAACCGGTAGAAATTTGTCAACCGATAGACCGTCTTAATCGCGATTGAGATTACGTGACGTTGCACGTTACGTAACCATGCAATACACATTAACTTCAATGGGAAGCCAAACACATCTAAAGTGGGATGAAACCGTGGCACCCGATTGAGCCGGCGTGGGCAGACCAAATATCTGAGCGGCCCAGTGGACAGCGCAGCGCGACTATGTGGATAGCGCAGAGATCATCAGGTTTATTTGCGCAGCCTGGTGGATCGCGCAGCGCGGACCAACTTGAGCTCGACTCTGATAGAAATAAACCGCGCCGACCATCAAATTACATTTTACCCCGCTGGGATGCGCACGTACAAACCAGGCATGGCAAGGCGGAAACAA